>JASANE010012114.1:0-72656 GCA_030248225.1 Trileptium ribeirensis | reverse complement strand
AGCATAGGTTGTGTAATGTGAATCGGTTTTAGCTTTTAATAGTGCCAGTTTACCTAGGCATCAGGGGTAAATGTAGCATAATTTACAAGGTGTCCGAGTTTCAGTCCAGGACGTTGTCGTCGAATCGCCCGAAGTCAGTCAAAACGGTAACTAACCTGCGAGGCAAGGTAAAAATCTGACCGGCATTTGACGCATGTCGAGTACTTTGTATATAACCGTCAAACATTTACCAAAACAGGAAGTAATAAATTCAGATGCGGTTAATTATTCACAATACTATGCCTATACTATGTGACGGTGCACAACGAATATGTTTTTAATAAACAATGACACGGTATGCAACGAAAATTAATTCTAGCCTGCTTGATATTTATAACGTGCCCTTGACGTAGAGCCCCCAAATTCGCATTGGGCGCATAAAACACTTTCTTATTTCCTTTCGGATAACAATATTCTATTAGTGCTAAAGTTATTGCCAAAAGTAGTTTGGTATTACTTACTTTTATATGCAACTCAGCAACATTAGTACAGACTGATTACCGAACTCAAAAGTGCATTCTATATCAAATCAGTTTCCGGTTTACTTGTTAATAAAGCAGCTAAAATTTGCAGATTGAACAGTGACCATAAGTTTTCAAGTAATATGAGTAACCATTCGAAAATATCATACATTGCTATAAAGGATTATAACGAGCTCCGAATTGATCGATTTGTATGTTTAAGCATAAAACCGTCTTTATGTGTTTTTATTTCGATTATACGATAATTTCAGATCCTTAAACGTAAACCATAAACCATAAATGTGATTTATATCGCTATATACTAATACGTTCCTAAATACTAGGAATACAGATGTCTATAAACAAAATTGGGAGTTGCTCCAACTGTGGGAAATGCGTAACCTATTTCGGAGTGGCAGTGTGGTGGTTACAGAATCTAACTGCCGTTGTTTCGGATCGTAGTTTATCGTATTTTTGATAACAATGCATAAAATTGGCATAATGTTTCTATTCGTACTTGTATTTCCCGGCTCAAGTTTTTGTATTTTTAAATTGTAATTGTAATTCAGGTGGTAACAAATATACACTGCTGTGACACCTTTCTCGGGAGATAAACCAATAAGCATCGCCCGACCGAAGTTATTTAGCCAGCTATGCTTGCTCTTCTTTAATTTATCTGTGATCGTCTGGATTTTGATAACGATAAATCGAATTAACTAATTTTGTACAATGAGTGCAAACATAATAATATATGTCCATAGCAGTGAAACGTTAAGCAATGCTTTCTTATATCAAATGAAACTGTCGCCCAATATTTTTCTAGTTAAAGATTGTTTGAGCATAAAATATAAAATACTATTAAGATTTTGTAAGAGATAACGACAGGTGCATTGTAAAAAAACATATAACAATATATACGTTATCATAGCGGGCGTAGAGAAGTTTAGCGCAGAAACCAACTTTCAAGTCGATATAACATGTGAACATATGTTGTTCCCTAATTATATTAAGTGTTTAATAAACTGAAAAACTCGTTTTTGGGACCGGAAGGGCAGTGGCGTAGCGAGGGTTTGCGTCCCTACTCAATGATTTTGCGCCCCCCCTACTAAATTATTTTAAGACCAAACAATTTGCCACTTCGCTACTAAATTTAGCATTTTAATATTTTGTATTCTGTCATGTCGAATGTTTGGCAGCATCTAAATAACCGTTGTCAACGGAATTCGTGCTCAAGACGTGAAAATAATTTTACGTTCAAAAATTCTGAATTTTATTTTCGTGTTTGCGAAGCAACCGCAGGAGGCGTCCCGCTGACATCCAAAGGTGTATGTGCCCCACCCCTGTACGCCGTACTGCCCCTGCGGAAGGCGCACCTTTGATTCTTTAAAAGCAAACGCAGAAAACTCTGGCGCACAGTTTACCGGATAAGGTGACAGAATTTCGATAATATTCTAGCATCTTACATTAATAATACCAAGAATTTATAGAAAACTAAAGAAATTAGGACCGTTCTTCACCATTACCATATAAAACTGTCAAACAATTCCTAATTCCTCTAAATCTAACCTCCTCGTTGCGGATGGTTACGCGCTTTTCAAAAGTTGTCATGGTGATGTGACTAAAACAATTTTCCGACTCTGATGGGATCGGAATTTTACATTTTTCAAAAGTTCAAGACCTCCTGTTGTTTGGAAGGTCTGACGTAGCAGAAAACAAAGTAAGTATATGACAGGTTGGAAATATATGACTTTGTTCATAATTTAAGGAAGAAAAACACGTAATGCGTCCGCAATATAGAAATATCGGAAATCGAGTTATGAACGAAGTAACGAAAAAGCGCGAATTCCGAATGTCCTTCAAAGAAAAATTGCGACGCGCTGTTGTTTCAATAATTTTTGTTTCGCTTTTCATATTGGCTGTTATCGGAGTCTTGGGTAAGGTTCATTAGTGCCGTGAAAATAAATGAAAGATACGGAAGCATCAAAGGGTGTGCTTACTTTATGTTCTTCTGATCCTGTGCGATCTGATTTGCACTCATATTGTATATGGAGTTTTCAGTATCTTATATTCTATATGGAGTATTGACTATGTATGCCAGACGATTTGTTCTCACCGATTCCTTTCTATCCGATAGATTGAGCGCAATTTTCCAGATCGGATTCGATTTCGAATGATGTTTTTTTGAGAAATGCAAACATGCACAGTACATGGTAAGCGCAAGATTTGGCGCCGCAGGATAGCGTGGATCGAACGCATCGTGAACATTTCGTATACAATACGTGCGTAATGGGATGAGATCTTGGACTGGATCGGATAGGACGCAATGTGAACACGCGATGAGCAGCAGGCTTGAAAACGGGTCAATATTCTTGACCCGTGACCCGCGCTGACCCGCAGGCTGGTAGTCCATGACCTGTTTGACCCGTGACGCGTGACCCGCGAGGTAAATTCGTAGACATCGTGACCCGGGTTGACCCGGATTTCTAACCGCCACAATCTATATTACCAGCTCATGGATGGTCATGTGTAAACATCAAAACACAGGACAATGGAAAAAAGTTTGTTGAAAACTATATATACTCTTAACAAAACTGTAATATACATAAATCATTGAACCCCGTAAGCACAATGCTTGCTCAGTGCACTCAATAGTCTGTTCAAATAGTTTGTTTATCCGTTTTGAAAAATCAAACATGTACAACACACCTGTTTTATAATAAACTCGCACACTTGCATTTGCACCGCCAAGAAACTTATCTCATTTTTATAGGCAAAAGTACAGCCATAAAGGGAAATATCGTCGCTACGCCACCTCAAGTACAGGCTTTACGTTATAATGTACCCCTACTTGGAACTTATGTACCCCACACAGTGTCTTAAGGTAGCTCGATAATTTAGGCTTTAATTTCGACGGTGACTGTCCCGCACACCCTAATGTTTTGCTATACGATCTCAGTGTGACACTGGAGGTTTGCAGGGTTTTGCCGTGACTATATGGGGAGAAAACTTCCAACTGGAGGCACATTATAACATGAATCTGCATAGGACAATGACAAACATCAGAGCAACTATGTAGTTTCTATATAAAATGAACTGTGTTAAACTCCCATTTATGTCGAAGAATCGGCAGAAACAAAAATGTAGTGTACACTTTGTCGTGTTTTGCTCGCGAACAAACAGCTAAATGCTATTTATGAAGCTAAATATTAAAAATCTCTGGGCTCCTTTCTACGCTATGGATATGCATGACAATAACATCAATAACTATAAACAATGGAACAAAAATAACATATGCTATAACGTTTGCTATTATTATTATACTTTAGCTACTAACACAGTGCCTATTAAAAGTTTTACTTATAAACCCAGTATGTATGCAACAGAAACAGAATTAATAATTAAATTTGAAATAATTAGAGTACATCACAGACTGGTAGGAATGTTCTGACTAGTAAAATTCACTACGCAAAGAGGAAACCTTCAGAATTCGTTAACTAGTAATCTTAAGTAGTTGACGGACCCTGTGACCCGGGTAGGTACAAGGGCGGGTCACGCGGGTCAAGCACTTGACCCGTGACCTGGGGTGATCTGTCGGAAATGCTCAGAAAGTTGACCCGTGAGCCGTGACCCGCGGGTCATATTTTCAACCCTGATGAGCAGGAGGCTGTCACCTCTTCATTTCCTCAAATAAGTTGTTAATTTTGGTAGCCATATAACGTATAACCCCGCAAAGGTGAGATGGGGCAACGTAGATATCGATGATTATAGTTGATTGTGAATATTCATAAGGAATCAATACAACAAATATCTAGCGAGCCAAAATCAACGATCCACTGCAAAATTATTAGTTTATAGTATATTTGTTTTCTGTCACAATGGCGATTGCGTATCTAAGATTAAACAGGTTATTGTGGAAAAATGGTAATAGAGTAAAGGTGAAATGTGTGTCAAACTGCGTTACTGATTAGGCCTTAGGTTTCATGGTCACATAATATTTATATGGTTTAATATTTGAGGTATACGGATTTCAAGAGTTTCAGCATTAAAATTTATTGGTATTATATAGAAAACATCTATTTGCATTTTGTGAAGCTTATACGAATTAATAAAGAATCTGCTAACTTTAATCTAATATTCGGGAGCAAAATACTGCCGAAATTTAGCTGAATTTACTTTTGCAGAAAAGTTTGTTTTCAACATATTTATTTCTGTTGTCAAAAACTGAGCCAGCGCTACCCTGTGATTTCAAGATAGAAGTTACTTTCTCTTAAAGATCAAGAAAATGTTAATGTTACTGTTAATTATTTTGCCACTGTAAGGATGCAGTTGTTTTCATCGTAGTACGTGCTTAGCAAACCACCAAAGTTGATGTTTATATGAATATGTAAAAACAATATTGAAAAATAATTTGGTACAACACTAGTGTATTTCGTTATTGACTGGACAGCATAGAATAGCGTAGTAGTGGGTAAACGAAATATAGCTTTTGATTATCGAAATAATTTCAAAAATGAAACTCATAATTGAAATGTTTTATTAATCTGGTGAAGCGTTTAATTTTGAAGGATGTTCACAATTTGTACCGCATCTGCGATGAATTGGTAACCGATGAAGTCGAAAATATAATGTGTTTTTTACTTTTTTACCTCGCCAGCCTAAGTATAACTTGATACGAAGATAACCAATTTATATAATTTTTGACTATAAAGTATAGTGGAAAATTTATAAAAATCATGGACTGTTTCCTATAATTACATGCCAAACTTTTGTTTTTGAAAATAAATTATGAAGTTTTAGGCAGATGGTTTTCGTTACATTGTTACATTACAGGTGTGCATTTTGTACAGAGCTCTTCTTGTTATCCAGAACAGTGTGTTACTAGTATTAATTTAGCTTCTGCTATGCCCAATACTAACATTTGGATTCAATGGACATTCCTAACTGCTTTTGGAATACAATTGTAATTGAACTCAGACAAAAATATTGTATTATGACAAGTTTTTGGACATATAGCGGTTCGAGCGGAACTTGATATAAGCACTTTATGGGCAGATATGTACTATTACTTATTACTGTTTGCTCTTCCAAGCGAAAGTTCAGCCTTTATACGTTCAAATTTTATGGTGCCCTAGGGTGGACTAGACATGATTGGATAGAAGATAAACTTGACTCGATCCGAAATGCTTTCTCACTTTGTAGCGTTCACAGAAAAATGTGTGCATGCACTGCAATGTGTGGCGAAATTCTGAAATTACTTCTACGGAAGCTGTGCCAATTTTAGAAAACGTGCTACTGTAACTGTGTCACTTTTCGGAAAAAAAAACTTTAGCAAATACGTCACTTTTAGAAAAAAAACTGTTACACAAACTTTGATATTTTTAAGTAAATCTGCTGCATAATTCAACCAGTTTTATGAAAATGACACAGCTTGTATACCAACTTTTAAATATTTAGCAATTTCCTTGAAGTCTGCTATTAAAGTTCTGTGAATAAGAAAATATTACTGTCACACACGTTGCAGCCGTTTTGTAATAATCTGTAACGTTTGTATAGCAACAAAAAATTTATCGCTACATATTAAGCAAACTTTTGAGAAATAGCAGCGGGCATCTGTGGAGTAAAATACATCCGTTTCAATAACTGTCGATTTTGGCGAGTATAATATATAAATACGCTAGTTTATTGGCGGAACCGGAGAAATTGTGGCTAGTGTGGGTTCAGTGTCTATTGCAAGGTTGCAAACTGAACTTTTGGAGCTCTGTTTAGAGTTCCAGAATAGGATCTAGTATCACGCGAGCCAGGGTGGAACGAATTGAGTGCGGTTTCAAGTTCATTAAAGTGTAATAACCTGTAACAGGTTTTACGTTTGACGCACATCTTACCGAAAGACTGCTGGAACCGTTGAAGCGTTATAGCGCTGGTCTCATTAGAATTAAGGAACACCATCTATTCTGCTTGTTACAACACCTATATTATAGGTTAGCTGAAGGCTAATAAACCTGAAAGTTATTAAATAGTTTATCTGAAGGGGCAGAAAATAATGCATAACCAAATAAATGATGAGTGATTAAATTTTTGTAGTAAAATGGGGTCTTAAACCCCTTAAAAGGCATGATACGCTCGCATTGAGTTCTATATGACTACACCGTCGTACTCAACTAAGTGAAAAAACCTATAAAGACCGTTTTAAGTGCCTTTAGGCAATAGAAAACCAAACAAACTGAGTCATCGTACCTTGCATACCTTACCTATAAATGTACATAATTTTTGGACAAAGCAAGACAAGAAACCGTGGTTTAAATACGATCACTTGAGGAGCGTCGTATAATTCAGCAAGTTAAGCAATTTAAGAAAATAGTTGATCAATTTGAAAACTGACGCAATCTGGAATTCTATGTATACACCGGAATATAATTTATTCTTTCAATTATTCGATTGTTTTCAGAGTATTTTCTCACCAATTTTTTTATTTAAATTATGAAGGAAATAATCGCATATTATTGAAATGCAATTCAGTGAACATTAGTCTTTGGCAAAGGTTGTGAAAGGTGTCGGCGGGCCGTTGGGCCGGCCGAAGATTGTGCCAACTGTCAGCCAACGGGAAGTTTTCTGGCCGTTAATGACCGCAAATCCGTCGGCCGGCTTTTAACATATTTCTGTCGTTGACAGTTGTGAAAGTCGCTGGGCAGCAGTTATTGCCCATCGAACGGTCATCCGTGGTCAATACGTTTACTACTATAAACCGTACTACTGGAATTTTTGATGCATAAATGATCCTAAATAACCAACATGTAAGGAAGGATTTTTACTACCTAGTACCATCTTCTCATATTTAAGCATGAGTATAATATATATGTTTATTATTAAACAAACGTTTGTCAATAAACATTGATACAGCTCAAAACCGGCATTCACCCAGAACTAGTGTAGTACAGTGTTACTAGCTGTAAGTGTTGCTACAGTGTCAGCCTAGGCGTAAGATCCGGTACTTGGTATAATACGCCGTGGAATACCTTCAGATACAAATCGATTTTGGAACAAATGCTGGAAACGCATTTACGAATAACTCTGTAGCGCTTTGTCGGCTGTTTCACCAAACACCAACGCCGTTTTTCGCTATGTAACATTTCGCGGTCTTATGTACAAATGTATAACACGCAGACAGTCGACTTGGTTGCACCTTTATTTCTGTTAATTCCTGTTTAGACAAATGCCATTACGCTATGTAACATCGCGCGTTCTTACAAGTAGATATTCGTCTTGGTTGCGCCTTTATTTCTGGTAATTTCTGTTTAGAAACAACACCGAAACAAAATGTGTCATCAATAAATGTTGTTCTTTGTGTATGTTGATTCAAAATGTAATCACAAAATTCATTGATTCATATGATAACCGTTGAGATGAGCTCGGAAAGCAATTTAAAACAGTTAGAGCATTACAGTTGATCCCGGCATTTAATGGCAATTGTTAGAAGTCCATCAATCAACGGCGTCGACGGAAAATTTTATATGGGGCACTCAGGCATTGTGGTGGTTAACTCAACATAACATCTGACGGATAAATATTGGAAAATTTTTTGTTGCTGATCTAAACTGGGGGCACCAACCTAACCTAGGGGTACACCATCCCATCGCGACGGCCATGGCATTAATTTCAAAATCATCATCAGCATTTCTATCAAAATGCTATTATCATACCATAAAAACATATTTAAATAGATACAATCACAGCATAAAAATAATTTTTAAATAAGTGTATGCTTGAAATTGTTTAATTCAAAATAATATTTTGAATACAATACACATAAATAAATATGGCACAGGAATAACAATTATGTCGTGAAGCCACTATTTTGGTCTTCATTTAGCCAAATTTCGGTATTATTGAACGTACACTATTCAAGGGTACATAAATAGCAGTAATGCCATTAAGGTATCTGGTACGACAAAATAAACCTGACCAAACTCTGAAGGAAGACACAGAAACTGACTCATTTTGCATATAAGCGACTGGCGACAAGCAATATATACGTATGTACCCGCGTGCTCATTAGTGCATCATTACAATACTATAGCTTAATAGAATAAACAAGTTTGTGGGAGGAACAGCCTTAACAATATTGCAAGAGCGAAATGTGTTTCATGCTGCAGTTTCAAATGAGGGTTTTCTGTAACCATCATTTCTGTGGACACAAAAAAATCGTTTTCCCACTTCATATATATTTCAAAAATATTAAAATTGCACATTTTTAGAATACAAATTTTAATGAGTGTACATGCGACATTACATTTACTCCAGTGTTCGTAGTTTCGGCACGTTCCCTGTCGTCTTTGCTGTTCAGTACAAGTATACAATATTTCGGATTTTCATTTTGTTGAAAAATTTGAAGACAGTGACGAGATCGAAGTGTAACCTTCCAAGGTCCAGTGGCTCTAGTTCAAAGAACAGTAACTTCACGTTGTACGACGCATATTGGAGGTCGTTGTGAGCAAATATACGTTTTGTAAAGTAGTTGGACTCGCTCAACTGCGTCTTTATCAAGGTGAGGATTCAAGAGAAACTTATACCAGTTGTAGTCGAAATGAACGCTGGTCTTATACTGTTGCAGTGTGTATATATTTGTGAAGGTTTTTGCGAAAAATTGCGGATCTTATTGTGTCGTCTGAGACAATTTCATCATCTGATACTTTGAACGCACTAATGTTGACCATGGTAGAGCATCTATTTTTCATATACTTGTATAGTAAGCTTTTGTTACTTGATTCTACGATGCGTTTTCTTTGTTTTGTTTTAATTTCTTAACTGCCAAGTAATATTTCCTAGCTGCTTTATTATTATGTTTGCCACATCAAACGATTATACTAGTAACTCTATCGAGATGGCAGAACGTAGTGAAGCATAGATACACCTACGCCTTTTGCCTGCACAGCCAATCAGCTCTCAATAGCATCCGTCGATATGCTATATGTAGACATCACACAATACCGCACAAGTTAGAACAAAACTAACACAGGCAGTAAGTTTCCCATGCCCCAAAACCCCTAAGTGCAAGCTATCAGCTTCCCAGGACGAACTGTAAAATTAAGAATTTTCGGTCAATGAACCATGGCGGCGCCATACCGCCGTACCCATAGAACCATGGATCGCAGAGCAAAAGCAACACCAGCAATGCGTTTGCCATGCCCAAGAAGCCCCAAATAAAACTTTTAAACCGCCCAGGACGTCAGAACAAATTTTCGAATTTTGGTCGAGGAACCACGTGGGTGTCATACCTCAAACCCCATGAACCGGGGTCGTAATCAAAAACAAAAAAGAAGCATCGGCATTATTGATTTTCCTATGAAATAAAACCAACAAGAGAAAAAATTCGAAAGTTACGATAAAAATAAGCTTGCTTCCGTGCAGGATACTAAAATGGAGTGAAAAACCCTCATTTTGAACTCTTACCCCGAACCTTGGGGCGTCATAGCCCCGTACCCATGGAACCATGGGTTATAGAGCAAAAGCAATACCGGCAATGATTTCCCATGCCCGAAAACTTCCCAGTGAAAAGTTTTCAGCCGCACAGGACGCAAATTTTTGAATTTTGGGTCGAGGAACCATAGGGGCACAACACCTCGTACCCCATAACTCTTGAACTGGAGCCTTATTCGAAAAACAAAAAAGGGTCATCGGCATTGATCATTTAACTATGAAATAAAACCATCCAGAGTAAAAAATTCGCATGATAGAACAAAAATAACCTTGCTTCCGTGAAGGGTACTAAAATGGGGTAAAATTAGGCCAAAAATCCACATTTTTATCCCTGACCCCGGAACCAGACCCCAAATCAAAATTCGACCATGCCGGTTCGAATGAGCCCGAGATCATGAAAATTGGCCCAGGCGTTCTCGCATTATGGCCAATCACACACAGACAGAATTTAAAACATTTCGCCCCTGCAATACACAATCTCCACTACGTTCTGACTATTAGAATAGATACGAATAGGTAACGGAAAATCCACCAACATTAACAAAAAATTTTTGAGCAAAATACTGCTCAAATTGGGCTGAATTTATAATTCGGTAGAAAATGTGGTAAAGTTTTTTATAATCAAGTCAGTGCTGCTCTCTGATTTTCTTTCGGAAATAGATATGCACCCTTATCCTGAAAATTATTGAAAAATTCATACTTTTCGTCATTGTAAGTGCGCATTTCTTTTATACGCATGCCACAGGCGGTCTGCTAAATGTAGACCGATGAGGAATTCCATGAGGTGGGTTCGGCACAAATTCCCAAGCCAGCGCAATCGTCGTCGACACAACATTTGAGCGATGGCTTCAATAAGCTGGCATGTGTCCCTCACGGTTGAATTGCTTAGGCTTTGGTGCACCCGGGATATCCACCAAAGATTGTAAAGACCACGCATTGAAAACCTCGAGTCGATTGATGTCAGCGACTTCTGTTTCCCACCTTTCACCACCGTGAAGTAGTACAGGTATAACCCTCGAATTGCCCTTCTGTGTTTTCTGACAGAGCTGTCTTATACCATAACGGGGGCCGTAGCATGTAAAAATAGGGCATGCTTTCCGGATGCGGCTTCTATATCGTCTTCAGATTTGCCCTTAGAGCAAATTTTACTACCTAAACATATATGTGAAGTCATCGACTGCTTGCAGTGTTGCTTCGTTCAAATCAATATTACTTTTGGGGCAGCTCACAAACATAGTTTGGGTCTTTGCTGCGTTTCTGTTTAGTGGGCCGAGAGATACCATATCGATGAAGTTTTGTGCGGCTGTTATGAGTCAGCAAGCATAATAATGTCGCTAGCGAATAATCGGATACGAAAAACTGGTTGCCCACTGGTACACCTTGAACTCCGTCAAGTGCACTCCTCATAATCCAATCCACACCGCAGTTGAATAGTGTTGGGGATAGTACGCATCCTTGACGTACTCCGGCGAAGATATCAAATTCACGAGTTAAGTTGCCGTTAATATACAAGGAAAAACGACTACCATAATAAATGTCCCGTATGAAATTAATAATTTTTGGTGGAACGCTCATGACCACCAACGCTTCCCATAACGGGTCGCGGTGTCAACATGTATGCTCCCTTTTCAGAAATCTGCCTAATGGTTATACTCTAAGCACCAAATGTTGATGCTTCTAGTTTAATATAACTATATCTGAGATCGTGCTGAGGTTTTTAATACGAATGTCTGGTGACTCGTCCAGGTCGTAATGGTGATAAGCTTGCGCGTTTTCCATGTCATTATGACATCGAACATATTGGTCAATCGGTGATACCCTAGCACCCTTACATTTGACTAGGATCCAATGGTCTTTAGTGATATCATAAATACTGAAGTTATTAATGATATCGTTTGGTGCATAGGCTTGAGCAAACTTAACAATTTTATTAACGTTTATAATTGACGTTCTGCCGCAGCATTGTAATTTAATCCAACCAAACCTGTTGTCAATCATATGTGGGTTTTAACAGCTTCTAATTAACTGAAATCTAAGAAATACAGGCGCGTACAGTAATATCATTATCACTATCAATATATTATGAAGAACCTCCTTTGTTTCTCAAAACTTCTGGAATTACATTAAAGATGTGGCTGAAATATTACTGGCATTGCTCGGCTGTCATATGTGTTTTGTCAAACACTTCAATACCGCTTATTAAATCTTCTTTGCAATATGGTTTTATTTCTTTTCTTAACTAATGTTTCAGCTGGTGCCATACGCACGGATACAATAAAAATCTGGTGACTCTGGGGGCCAAGTTGCTGTATCAATTTTATTGACGACGAAAATTTTCCTTGGGATTCTGCTTGTATGCATGTGTGCAATATCTTGTATTAACATACAATTACCATTAAACTTAAGGTTTGCAAACGGTTGATAAGATTTTGAAAGTATGTGGCAGTAAGCAATCAAATTTAGTCTGTGTTTCTCGTCGAAAATACCAATTTTAGTTGCACCATGCCAACATATACCTGCCTATACATGCACTTTAGCCGGCTGTTTAGCCACACTTCGTAATACCATTAACTTGAAGCCTTGCTTTACAAAAACTTTTCTTTTGTGGCGCTGCAGTGGTATTGTGCATTCGTCTGAGAAAAACTGTTTTCAAAATGTTCATTGAAGCGAAGGTTTTCTATAGAAAAACTGCAGTCGTTTCAATTTACTAGGCAATATCTGACAATATTTAGCATTCGCGTGTTGCCAACCGAGAAATATATTCGTCTTATCGTTCTAGGGCGACCGGTTCGCTTTCAGGTAAACACATGCTTACGCGAATCATAGAGCACAACACACCAAGCGATAGCATGACATGGAGTAGGAAATACATCAATTTTTTGCACAGTTTTTATTGGAAAAACCGATTGTTGTTAATGATACAGGGCGACACATCGCTTTCTACAGTAATATGGTAGTCGAGTTAATTCAACAGTAGCCATAGTTTTGCGATGCATTAAACATGAGCTAAAAAATTACAAACAGTTATAATTTTGTGACACCAACTACCATATTTGGTATTTCGATTGGGACACAATTTGTCCCATTCTCTAATTCACATTAAATATATACTTATTTTGCACTGTTTACTGGTTTAGCGCTTGTGGCAACTATAGTAGACTAGTAGTTTTAGAATTAAAACTAGCTATGCTAGATGCATGTCGTTGATACTATTGCTTTGGCGAATTCAGCAATTGCCACATCCTATAGATCTATTCGAATACTCTGCGTTGAATGCATAACCATGCGTAATTACATCATAAATCAAACGGGGCCGTTCGCTACAAATGTTTTGCAAGTTCAAACATATAAAAAATTAGGTAAAATTGGGAAAAATTTTAGCGTAATTAGAAACATTTATGTTTTCTTGATAATTTCAAAAATTTACCTCGCCCCACAAACTCCACACCCGCCGATACCACCTATCCCTCACCCCTAATCCCGCCAACTATCGACACCTATGATATAATAATTTAGCTTATAGTGTTCGCGATCAAAAGCCGCTAAGTTTGAATTCAACGGAATGTCGTTCGTTAAATTCTACAAATTTTCCTTGAGTTTTCGGAAATACAAAACGGAAACAGTACAATCAAGTTAGAAGTTTGTCCGCATGCATTTTTTGGAATAATTTTGAAAGCCCGAAAAGGCATTCCATAACAAAATTTTATGCGAAATAGCAAAATAGGATTGCCGATTGGTGAAGTGATATGTGTATACTCTCTTATTACAAGGACTCTTTTTCGGTGACTTATTTTCCCTGAAGCAGTAAATCACGCGGAAAATGCAAAGCTTTATAAAGTGTTTCGATTTATTATTGGACAAAGTTTTTTTTGTAATTATTGGAGAGTAATAACTGAGCTTATGGGAAACCAATCAACGCGCCATTCGTAGCAAAATCTTTGGCTAACAGTCTGGTTAACACTTACTTGCGACATGACTCTAGCAATTTATTTATCTTAGCCAACAAGCACAATCATTGAATATTATTACCATTATGGTGCCAGTCAGAATATTTGCTGCTAATTCGCCAGAACGCTTCGATTTTGCAGGTTACATTCTAAGACTAGTAGCCTTTTTGGTATTAATCCCAATCGGCATAGACCTTAGACTTTTGCATCTTTATGGGTCTTTCCACTTGAATACATGCCTTTATGTAGTCGTTACGCCGCGAAGTAATTATAATTTTACTGAGACGGATAATCGGACAAAGGACATTACGCGAACGGTTGAATACGAATGCATCACGGACTATTGGGATACTAAATCAACAGTTTGAAACTATTTCCGATAATCCTTTCCTGCATAACTCCATATATTTGATATAGTGTACACTGTGAACCGAAGCGCTAAAAAGTTGTTCGTGGGGCGTGAATTTGTGCCTGTGGTATTAGCCAGGTTTCTTAAGAAACCCAACATCAGTTCCTAAATACCGCAGTATTTAACGAATGAGGCCCCTAGGCTAACGATCCAGGTTCAACTCGCCGCTACGGCAAAAGTTGCTCAACACTGTACGAACTACACATCAATTCACGCGGGTAAGGATTAACCAAAACTTAGAATGTCGTTCGAACAATCCTTTCCACAAGACATAGTATAAATTGTGAAACGATGCTCTAAACGAATGGGTCGTGGGATGTACGCTGTAATTTTCTCGTTTTGCAAGGATTATTAAGAAACCCAACAGCAGGTCTGAAATAGCGTAGTGGGTAAATAACAAAAACTCACAATATAATGCAGTTCACGCTATGAGAATTCCAATAATATAAGGATATTCCGACTAATTTATGGTTTTGTTAATTATACGACTCTGTAAACTTTTGAAAAAAAACATGCACGAATCTGCCGTTTTTATAAAACTTGATGAAGTTGACGTTTTGGTGCATAAAAGCGCAGCGAATTATTTTTTTGTAAACGAAGTTAGCAATTGTGTAAACTGCCACTAGCTCCGTACTCGCGGAACATCACGCGTTTCAGTAGCCTGCTCTTCGCTTCGGTAATTTTACAATTCCAGGCCAATGCGAATGATTAGAGGTGTGTTCGAAAGATAAAGACATGGTTCATAGGTGGAACTCATCAAACATTGCCAAACATCACAAATAAGCCAAATAACCACAATAAAGCAACTATTTATACATGAGTTGCACATTTATTTTAATTTGTCAAAGATATATTCTCAAACTCAAATTCCAGTCCTGCATATTCAAACATAGCAGAATCGAAAACAGCAGTTTAACAACTGAACTTGTGCGGTTTATGGGTACCCTGGGTTTATGCAGGACCCACGAGTACCCGCTACCCGCGCACAGCTCTATAGATTACGAAGCTGAACATAAACTGAGCCGAAAATAATGTAGTATTAACTAAGACACTAAACTAATTTAAAAAGATCACGTTATCTAAACAAACACCAAAAAGACACGAAAATACGCAGGTTCACTATAGAGAAACGACAGAGCATTGGCTATCGTGTCTATGTGGGGGAACGTTGGTCGACGGTAAATATGGCCACTACTTCAAAGGAACTGCCAATAATTTTATTACATTTATTTTGTATAAAAATCGGTAAAGAAACTTCCAAGTCAACCAGGAAATATAAAAGTCGCAATGCAAACTTGTTTTCTAGGGCACGAATGAGCAGGTTTATGACAGAAGCAGTTTAAAACATGATACTGATAGGGCAATAAACTAGCTCGAGTGATTAATTGATTGATCGAGTTATAGCGTGATGATTGAATCTTGAATAACAAATGTTATTTTCCGGATCAACCTTATTGTTGTTATATATGTGTTGTTCACGGGACCTGCGTGCACGAATTGCCCACCGTAAGATATTGCAAAGACGATATATTTTCATTATATTATTGCAGCGTATAATGCTTTTCTATTTTTGTTTTGAACAATAGCGTTGCGCTAAAATATTGATGTTGCAATGATGTTTGCTTCTAGTGCATTAAACAAAAAACTACATTGTTGTTGCAATATCAGTAGCTTGCTCAATACTATTGTAGCGGCGATAGAGTCTAACATAAATGCAGCGACTGTGGTTTTCTCGTACATGTTAGCAACAGCAGCAGTTGGAATATATGTAACTGCAATATCGTGCCAGCTTCTAATGCATTTGCAATAACCATTAGGTAGCTATTATAACGACAATAGCATTTACAAATTAATGTCGTGTTTCTGAGCATAAATATTAATGTAATTGCTATACAAAGTCGGTCTATTGTTACAACAATAAATTAGTATTATTCAATTATTATTATTATACAACTATTTAATAAAGCCATGGTCAATATAACTTTTAGAGGCGGGAGTGAAATACGTACTATGACGTTCTCTATATACTCAGCCTGAGCGAATGTTCCTGTATGAGCCATGTACTAAGCTTAATATTTCAACAGTGGAGTTGGATTCTCATCACAGGAGTGTATACCTTTCGGGAGATATACACTGGATGAGTGCATATTCTATATAGATGTACATATTATATATCAAACGGAAGCAGTAAAACATGTGTAAAATGTACGTTTGCGATCCAATAAATTTTGCGCTCTGCGTATACTAATACAATAAAAATTACACGTGCGTTCTCATTAATCACATCTGGTTCCACTAAATACTACGTTAGGTTTGTGCAGGATTATGTGCTGCACGCAGATAGCACTTGATATACGACGGTATTAACTAGGTCATAGCTGGACCCGAATTTGACACCATGACAGGAGCACTAATTATGAAAACTCTTTTTAAATAAAATGTTTAAATAAAATGCCATATTATAAGAGTTTCTATTCTAGCTATGGCATAAAAAATTGAAATGAATTCAAACCAGTCCCGAGCGTATGTAATCAGTCAAATCCGTTAAATGTAAATGCTATTTCACTCTTCAACTTTTTCTTTTCGATTACTAATTCTTAAACTGATGGATTTCTTAATGATGCTATATGTTTGTTCGGTTTTGTCCAAAAATAATTGTGTGACCCAGAACCAAAGCACTTGTTATTTCAAATAAAAATTATACATTACAGGATATGCGTAGCCGTTGTTCGTTTCTCAACATTTATTCAGTTGTAATTTCATCGCCAGCTGCATTGTAGAATCCGAACAACATAGAGATGAGCGATGTCTACTAGAAGCGGCGCGACAGACTCATTGAAAAGAAATATAAAATTATTGCTATACAATATATGTTTAAATGTACATCTAATATAATATGTTAATGACTTGTCTGTTTTATGTAAAATATATGCAGATGATGTAAAATTATACGTTTATTCTGGTTAATCTTTATTGGTTTACGCAATGGTGTTTATTTGTTGTAACAAGAATAACAATATTTAGTTTTAATTTTGGCATGTATTTTTAAAATATATGCAGTGATCAACCAATGAAATTTTGTTCGCTTGTTTGTTATCTCTAATTATCTATTATTTATATTATGTTTAATACATACCTAATATATATTTCTTAGTTCAAGGTATCGAAATTATATTAAATAATTTTATATTTATTATTAATATTTACCACCAGCGACCACTCGCTCGCAGTCTGTTGCAAACATTTATTTGCTCGCACCCACTCGTTTCTCGCTCGCAACCACTCACTTGCAGCCCTTTGCGAACGTTTACGCGCTCGCACCCGCTTGTTGCTCGCCGGTGACCACTCGCTCGTAGCTCGTTGCGGACGTTTACTCGCTCACACCCGCTCGTTTCTCGCCCGCGACGACTCGCTGGCAGTCCATTTCGAACGTTTACTCGCTCGCACTCAGTAGTTGCTCGCCCGCAACCACTCGCTCGCATCCACTAGTTGCTCGACCGCAACCACTCGCTCGCAGCCCGTTGCGAACGTTTGCTCGCTCGCACCCGCTCGTTTCTCGCCCGCGAGCACTCGCTTGCAGTCCGTTTCGAACGTTTATTCGCTGGCATCCACTAGTTGCTCGCCAACGAGCACTCGCTCGGAGCTCGTTGCGAATGTTTACTCGCTCGCACCCGAGAGTTGCGCGCCCGCGACCTCTCGCTCGCAGCCCGTTGCGAACATTTACTCGCTCGCACCCGCTCGTTGCTCGCCCGCGACCACTCGCTTGCAGCACGTTGTGAACGTTTACTAGCTCGCACCCAGTCATTGCTAGCGCGCGACCACTCGCTCGTAGCCCGTTGCGGGCGTTTGTTCGTTCGCACCCGCTCGTAGCTCGCCCGCGACCACTCTCTCGCAGCCGTTGCGAACATTTACTCGCTCGCACGCGCTCGTTACTCATTCACGACGACTCGGTCGCAGTCCGTTTCGAATGTTTACACGCTCGAACTCACTCGTTGCTCGCCCACGACCGCTCGCTCAGATCCCGTTGCGAACGTTTATTCGCTGGCATCCACTAGTTGCTCGCCCGCGAGCACTCGCTCGGAGCTCGTTGCGAACGTTTACTCGCTCGCACCCGCTAGTTGCGCGCCCGCGATCACTAGCTTGCAGCCCCTTGCGAACATTTACTCGCTCGCACCCGCTCGTTTCTCGCCCGCGGCCACTCGCTTGCAGTCCATTTTGAACGTTTATTCGCTCGCACTCACTAGTTGCTCGCCCGCAACCACTCGCTCGCATCCACTAGTTGCTCGCCCGCAACCACTCGCTAGCAGCCCGTTCGAACGTTTGCTCGCTCGCACCCGCTCGCTTCTCGCCCTCGACCACTCGCTTGCAGTCCGTTTCGAACGTTTACTCGCTTGCACTCACTCGTTGCTCGCCCACGACCACTCGCTCGGATCCCATTGCGAACGTTTACTCGCTCGCACCAGCTAGTTGCGCGCCCGCTCGTTCCTCGCCCGCGACCACTCCCTCGCAGCACGTTGTGAACGTTCACTAGCTCGCACCCGCTCATTGTTCGTGCGCGACCACTCGCTCGTAGCCCGTTACGATCATTTGTTCGTTCGCACCCACGCGTAGCTCGCCCGCGACCACTCTCGCGCAGCCGCTGCGAACGTTTACACGTACGCTTGTTACATTAATTTTTGGCAGCAACTGTACGCATATGTGGGCACAAAATTTTTAGCAATTATGAAAAACATTGCAGATATTTGATGGAAAAATTTGAGAAACCATATAAAATTATAAGAAAAACTAGACAGAATAAGAATTTTGGTCTTTGGCGTATAAAAAACTACGGTAGCAAGCACATCCTGATTATGAATCAAATTTAAGAAGTTGTCGGGAACACCCTGAGTTTCCACAACATGCAGAGACAATTCAGAACACTGTTTGCACACTATGCTCGTTGCTACATCGTTCCAAAGGACGGGGACATAACCTGAACATCGCACGATGCGTAAAACGTTATGTGTGTACTGAGATCATGAACCTGAATGTTTAGGAACTGATTCAGGATTAAGATTTTATTGTATCGATTTAATTTAAATTTAAAGGTGGAATCAAATCCAGACCATTTAGATTAAATTTTCTGGACCTGATTTCATTATTAATTAACTTTAATTGACGTTGATAATTCAGAACATTTTGATATCAATTTGTAATATGAATATTCAATAGTCACACTTTTTGTCGTACCTCTAGCTAGCTTGTCTTAGCATTTGAAAAAATAACAAAAGTAATTTATATTTAATTCACAGATGCAGTCCGGATTGTTTGTTTTTTGACAGAGCCTAAAGTCAGAGAATTACTTCTTTATTTTGGTAGGAGACACAGAGCGCAGACGAAGTAAATTGCTATCTCGGTAAACCGCACTCCATAAACAAGAAAGTGAATACTATTGACAGATACATGGGCTGCTGCTAAAAAGTTAACGGAGAGAGCTATGAGAAAATTGCTAGGGCTGTCGTAAAAGCGCTGGTCAATAGTCAGCCCACAACTTGTTGCTGCGTTCCTGATTATGGACATTTGTATTTGTATTTCAGCCGGGGTACAGATATACAAAATGGTGTCTGTTGCTCTGTACTATTCGCTTCAAAAAGAACATGCAATAATACGAAACCTTGGGGCGTCTACGATTGCTAGCGTTACTGGCTCGATAATAAACGCTATTCTCATTACAGTTGGTAACAAGGCTTATTCAACTATGGCTTGGAGGCTGACCGACTATGAAAATCCACGTACACAACTAGAATGGGAAAGAAGCTATATTTATAAGGTAAGTTTTAGCTCGAAGAATACCGATATTTTCATTCAAAAGCTAAATATGTTCTCAATGAAGACATAATAAGTTAAAAATGGTGAAAATTATGTGAAGAATTAACATTCTCAAAGTATCCAATGAAGAGCATAAGTTGTGGAACTTGTTTGGATTATTATCATAGAGTCCAAATATATTATATAAGTTAACAAATAAAATTAGGTATCGTTGTGTTGGTCAACGAAAAATTCTGCGTACTGAACTCTGAACGGTTTGGACTAATGATTTCAAAATATAATTCCTTGTATGCCATGCGCTATTTGTAGTGAGATTCATGTATTGCCCAAAGGACCGACGCTAAGCGTTGGTTGAAGCGCAGCCGTTTTTTATATTTTAAGTTAAAATATTTAGTACAAAAATTGTTAGTGTTATTTTCTTTACGTAGTTACGGAAATAGCATTCATCTTCACTAAACAACCAGCAAGAATTTGTAGAAGCTGAAATGCAGTAATAGAGGTGACTGCATTTGTATTGTTCCGTCATAAAACGGCTTTCTGACCTAGCTATCCAAAGATACAGTTGCCGATACACGTTTTTGAGATGTAACCATATTTCACAACAAACGAGTTCTACCGACCTTGTTCGTTGATTCGCAAGCTGAACCGCGTTTAGAGCAGCAGCTGTTGTAGCTTTACTGGATTGCAGTGTATGAAGCACATGAATTATCAGGAATGTGCAAGCACTTTAGAGCTTCAGCATACTGAGTCGTAAGGCTCCAGTTATTATATACGCAAGGGCAAAACCGAGACCTCTAAAAATCCGGAACACAGATAATTTGACAGAACCCAAGTATTTCCAGCTGGAGAAACAATGAGATAACAGAAATAAGCCTTTTTACGAGGGAACAGGACAAAGAGCTGAAGTTCCCCGACTTATACATACAAGGACACAACTAGTGTTAGAGCTCGCTAAGCCCGAAAACTCGGAGGGTGCAGAAAACTATAGTTTCGGAAGACAAAAAACACGCATGTCTTACGGAAACAACAGTAATGACCAGCTCACTCAGACAGCGCTCATAAAATGCCGAACAGGAAAAGGCTAAGTTTTGCAAGCATAATGCAAGCGAAATTTATGGCAAGCAGCCAAAAACAAATCACGAGCATATATCACAAGCATGTCTTATAGCACAATGTTCGTGTTTTCACGAGATTTCCGTACCAAGGTACGGCGAACCATGTGGGATTGATGAAAACGATAGACCTGACCAGAGCTAGCGGTTAAGATAAAAAAATTAGTGTCCACTTTCCTCTATATGAAATATCCACGCCACAATATTTTCCCCAATTATATCCTGATAACACAAGCTGTATATTGTAATTTAGTTGAGGCAGTTCTGGCTTGCAAGAGAAATTACTCGAAATCCGTTGAAATATGAGATGACAACCAGCGGTGATCAGTTTAACACGAACAGTTTGATCAGTTTTGAGGTTCGCACCAAAAATGTTGACAAGAAAATAGTACCCTGAGAACATTATTGGGGTGGGGAATTGAAACCAGCAGTACACAAAAGTGAAACTAAATGCCGTATAACTTGAGATCTCCAGAAATCTTTTTAATTCTTCGTTGAAAATTATCAGCATATTGTTGTCAATTTTTCCTTGATTGTGCTCTTTTTAACAACTTTTTTACAAAGCGTTTACCATTATAGTTCACTAAAATTGGCTTTATTACCGCACATAAATCTCGTTGATTATGTCACTTCCTTGCGATTTCCGTTTTTAGGGAATTTTTATTTTCCTCATGCTTATATGTTATAGGTGTTCACGGGGTCCAGGGGGTATCCCATATTAAGGTTTAGACCCCTATATCAATTTACTCCTAACTTCCGCGGGTTAAAGATTCACAGAAAATGTTAGCAGTAATATGAGAAAATTATCATTTTTATTCTTTGTATACATATTATATTTCGTCAATTTCAAGTTGTTTTGTAGTTTTCCGAAATTTATATCTTCCAGCACTTAAGCCCAGGCGCGCTCCATCCGCACCCTCCCCACGTTATCGCGCAACCCACCGTCCACCAAAGCCGTCTTCCCGCCTCTAAAGCGACGGTGCTTAAAAACCTGTAATGTGTTTAGGGAAACGCTAAGTTAAAACTTTGTAAAATGGGAAGGCTTGAAAATTTTAGAAAAATGGAAAACTGGAGAAACTTTGCCAAGGCCACGGCCGTAACAATTTTCTGCCGGCCAACAGATGTCCGGCTGTTTAATGGCTATTTAAATTTAATTTAATTTAACTAACTGTTTTCATTAGTATTTAGAGAATTTTGAATTTGGCCACACGAGCCGCATTACATACTGTATTTATAATTTTAGGTCGCGGCGTTTCAATTCATTAATTTTTATGGAATGATAATCTATATCGGCCTATTTAAAGGCATTACATTTACAACACCTGACGCTCAGGTTGCAGATCAATGTCCACCTATCGGTTGTTTTACCGAAGTGATCATTCAGCTTCTTGTTATTATGACAGGTAAACAATAACAAATGATCCCAATGATCTCTATATCAATTTAAATGCGATTGAACAATCAATCGTATGTAATTTTAAGTGAATTGGATTGATTTCCTTCCTTTGTTTACCCTTGCTCCGATTTGATTTAAATTAAGTTCCCACCAGCATAATAACATCATGAAATTAATGCAGTCATTTAAACCTCGGCAAACAGCCATTTCGATTTGCCTGATCAATACGTAAAAGCGAAAAGTAAAATAACAAATTATTAGTTTTATTTATCTGTTGAAGGAGAATGATAAGCGGAATAGTTTACCTTTTGTACCTTAACGCAACAAGCGACAGTTCCGTGAAAACTAGTGACTGGATTGGTGTTTGATTTCAATATAAACTATGTGCAAATACTACCCGTGTAGAACGTTATTGTGTTAGATAATTTCTGCAGCACCGGTAAAACACGAAATACCACAAAGACAGCCAATATGTGAACTTAACAACCGCCATGCGTTTCTGGGATGATGAAAATTTGTATGTTTCGGTTTTGGCCATTGTCATTACGCAATAAGATATTTTATTGTTACGACAAATTTTGTCCAATTTAATTGAGTAATAATTATACATCAACTTCTGTAAATGTTTCGTATGGTTAACCATAAACTGTTAGATATGTTCCGTCGTAAATCACGTAAATCTTGCAAGAAATTGCATCTGCGTTTGCATTTGACATATAGATGAAAAGCGTGCAGCGTTTATGCTTATCTAATCCCTCCGTGTCGCGACCTTATAAATTGTATAAAATTTGAAAACATTTTCTGTAAATTATGTCTAAAACAAATAAATTATGCATCGCCAAACACTGTCACAAATCGAGCAGGACGAAAAACTCAATGAAACTCTCATCGCTAAAGTATAATGAATGATTTTCAGATGTACTAAGAGGAAATTTCAGAACCACTATTTGAGCACGCAAAATCTCATAAAAAATATGATGAAATACTTACAATTTCAATCAAAAGCCGAGGATGCTACATCAATTTACATGTTGATTACATAAAGGCACTGGAGGAATAACAGGCAAATGGTCTTAAGGTAACGGTTTTGCGTGAAAAACATTCGAAGAGCATAAAAAATTTATTAAAACGCATAACATACCATATTATGAGCGCTTAAAGGTGCAAACTGGCCATCAGAGTCAGATTAGAATTTTTGTTGTAAAGATCGCTGGGAACGGAATAAATAATTTAAATTGGCCGCGGTAAGCTACATTACTACATAGTGACTATGATTCGTTTGACTAATGCCTTATATAATGTGAATGTTGTACTATGACGGAACTTTGTTAATTGTGATATACGTAACGGAGGCACTCATTGGGAAATATTAAGAGGGTGAAAATTTTGAACCTCAATTAACCTCCGTCATTTGAGTACGGATATGCGTATATCCAGTGCTGAAATGAAGTCCCTGTACGGTTTGTTCAATTGTCACACAGTAGTCGGTTTCATGCGGTAGGTTTTCTTTTACAACATGTAAATTGATATTAATCAAGACAGAGTAAATTTTCACCCTGCAAGGTTTTCTGTTCTTTCTGTTTTATGTCTGATAGCACGATTGCAAAGTACAAAATGCTGTCATATCTCATCTGTTGTAAGCCGCGTTATCCGAAATTACTTGTTCTTGGCACATATATTCAATCTATAAATAGGTCTATATTTTTAGTCTTTTTCTAATATGTGTAGGAATATTCAACACAGTTAGCGGTCTGAATTCGTTGTCTTGTGATTTATCCCCCGAATTGGTCGAAAACTTTACCGTATTGCTGTCAGTCATCCAGGTTGTTTGCATAATGTTTTATTTCTAAACAATCACCGGTGCTACCGACTCTGGCCAAGTTTGACAAGATAATTGATCGGCAAGTCATAATTGCAGTTGATATACAGCCTGGTATATATGTCGGTTATACACCATTGTACGGTCATCTTATGAGCCGTTTTGGCAAAACTAAGCAAGCATAGTAGTTCAAATTTGGACACATGTACATATACAGTGATCAGTTAAATCTTGTTAAAATTTTCTGCATTTTGGGATGATGATTTGACTGTCAGGTATCTGGTTTCTAGACAAAGCTGGGCCAATATTGTGTAAACGCACAGGTAGGCGGTTGGCGAGCCATCAAATTGCAAATTATTATTTATAATAAGTGCAATCGGTGTGTATCAATTGTGTAAATCTTACATTTCTGCAATGCCACAAAGCAAAAGTTTATCCTATCTACGCTGTGTCGTAGATGGAGCGGTATAGGAGCTCTTGTGAGCAAAAGCATAGCCGGCGAGCTGCCCAAATGATGGTAATAACAAGAAAAACGAGACATACTGATATGAAATATCACAAGCTGTTAATGATCGGATGGCTTTTCGTTAATTACATTTAGACGCTTTAGCTCAAATTTAGAGTTCCCATAGCAGGCTTGGTTGAAATGTGATCGTTTCGGTCTTTCACAGTGGACCGGTCTTACAGAAATCGACCGGAGTGCCGGAAAGTTATCGGACTTCCATAGAAACATTTGACATTGGTGGCGGGGAGGGAGAGAGGTGAGGCAGAACGGCCAAACACAGCGTAACCGAGCAACAAAAGGGTTGAACCGCTTTTATACTACTAAATAATGCTGCGTACTGAAACAAGTACATATTGCATATAATATTGCAAAAATGACAAATAAACAAAATATCACATTTCGTTGCAATCTCACTTTAATTATTTCGTCGAGATTAAGAATATCACAGCTGTGGCTCATCTGGCCAATATTGCATCACAGCCGTATATTACTGAAGCTGGCTCACCGGATGGTCAATTATCGCAGGTTACTAGTTTATTAGCATCACCAGGTAAAAGACATCACAGATATAAATATATATACATAATATTACAAATATATGTATCACAGAGTAAGGCGCCGGGTAGAAAGAGATCACAGCAAACTGCAGCTCGTGGCACTCAGTTATGTATAGTGACGAGGACAACAAAACCAATATTGTCCGTAGCAAAGCTGTGGCAGCACAACAACAACAGGCAACACAACAACATAAGAACTACAAGACATGTCTCTAGATAGTACGACTTGAAGATGAAGCCAAATGTTTAAGTACCCAGTGTCATACACATAAACAATCCTTCAGATCATCAGAGCTGAAACGAAAATTTAAGTCAAATTCGCTTATAACCTGACCGCGAGTGGTTTTGCGTGTGGTTGGTCTCATTTCCTAACTTGGAGCGCCCATCGAAATAGATCTTCAGATCAATGCTTCCTCGACTTATTTAAGTTTTTGTCAGACAATTATAAACATGATACATCGTATCAAAATTGAGATATGCCCTCCTAACACTTATGGTTAAGTCCGATAGCCTTTAAAAAGTTACACTAAAATTTTGGATCAAATTTAGCTTAAACTTCGGGAAGATTACTGTTAGTGAACTGAGGTAGAAGGAGTCAAAATGCAGTTAGGAAAGGCCTGTTGGAGTTCGATTTTGAACTGTGTAATCTACCCTTGGAGAATGTTTTATTTGTCAAAACTTGAGAATATTGTGTTAAACCTTTAGCCGAGTTATGACTCCTAAACAAGTTAAAACTCACGACAATTACTTTCTCTTACTGGAGATGTTTTTGGAAATATTACTTTCACCTTCTGGTTTATGGAAATATTTTTGCGAGCATGATTTGTCACGAATGGTTGAGCTCAGAGAATCCTAGAGTAGCCAATATAACTATGACAATATAATCAAAACCCAAATATATTAATAATTTCTGCTTATTTATTAAATTTACCAGAATTGATAAACAGAAACACTTACTAAATATCTTCAGAGAAATGACCAAAAATGTAACAAAATTGAGTAAAATGTAAGTCACTGACAACTAACCTAAAACTGACTTACCTGGGATATGAATCAAAACATAAATACCGAGAACACCGTCGAACTTAAATTCAACCCCTGAACCCTAATGGTTAATAAATTTGAGAAAAATGTTGTTCTGGGACGAAGAAGCGGTATTTATGAGCCCCTGTAACCAGTGGCGTAGATTTGGTCTCAAGATTGAGGGGGTCCAGTAACTCTTTGCTAAGTGCACCTTTCTGTGGTTAAAATACAACTTTATGCCAAAAATGCTTTATGGCATGCTAAAAACGCTTATACTTTTAGCAGGGCGTCCCTAAACAACTAGTCATAAAATCTATTAAAGATGATCACTTGGCATATTGGTTACAGTTCAACATAATGCAATTAATAAAGCGAAACTACTTAACTCATGACAAATGTCTTATTTCTTCTAAGCGCCAAAAACAAACATGTGTTAGGATTAAAAAACTGACATTACTGCACTTCGGCAAACGCGTTGCGCCTGATTTCAGTTTTAGAAATGAATTATTCATTGTTCCAATGTCCAGCAAAATCTGCCGAATTATTGTTTCGCTAAGAATTGCGAAAATTTCATTCTGAATTTCAGGGTTTGTGAAGTTTGTTTTTTTGCTAAGCCACGCTGAAAGTTGATGGACATCTTCAGAGCGTAATTTAAGCATCTGGTGAAAGTTTCCTTCTCCGTTGTCATGTCCTCGAAACGCTAAACCCTGTCGCGCCAGAAACTTAAATGAAGATACAATTTTCTGCAGGCAAACTGTTGCATTTTCGTTCTCCGTTTTGAGCTTTACTGATAGTTCACTGTCAATCGAGCGGCGTGTAAGCTGTAATTGTTGAATGCAAAAACGATGATGTTCGCTTTTTTCATGCTTTTGGAACTTTTCGAGGGCTTTCTTCCAAGTGGAAAACCCTGTCGTAGAGAAGGTTGTTTCGGCCTTGGTCGATAAAGACGTCACGTTGGATGCCTCTGCTTTAGAACAGTAAAAACAAACAACACCTTTCGAGGGAGCGTGGAAGTGTAGCCATTTAAATTTATCATACCACGCTTTCTGGAACTTTAACGTTTTAACTCTTTCACCTACTACAATAGTTTGTGTTTGAAAAGCTTCGACGTCCGGTTGTGCTGGTTTATCAAGTCGCAAGATATCCACGCTGTGTGTTTCGTCTAATCTTGGTTGTTTGGGCGACAATTCGCCATCGTCGGTAGGACTATCTGGATGCTCAGTGCTCGTAGACGGTTGATTGCTTGACTTTTTTTCAGCTGATGGCTTTGAAAAGTAGTCTGATATTTTAGACATCTCGATAAAACCACACTGATGTAGTAGCCGCAAATTAAAATTAAATTGGTATAATACTGTCTAAGGAAGGATTCCTGAAACGAAATTAAAAAAGTGAAGTTCATTAAGAACCATTAACAATATCAACATGCACCGACAACTCTGTTTCAACTGCGCCTTACTTACTTACGTACTTAAGAAAGACGTACAATTTTATGGCTGTTTTTAAAATCAAAGTTGCCCATTGCTACCTATTGAGGCCCTATATAGGCTCGCCGACCAAGCCTTAGAACGCTCGCAAGTTTTGAAAAAATCGCCAAATATTGGAGGGGTCCAGACCTCCCCGACCCCCCTGGATCTACGGCTATGCCTGTAACTTGACAAACATGCTGTAAATGATGTACCCAGGTCAAACCATTTTCCTAATCTTTCCAAGCTCAAGGTGCAAGCGAAGATTACGTTAAACTTGGCACAAGAAATTGGCGGGATATTATTGTTTGAAAATTTAAGCATCGTCTCTGTTTTCAGTTGTAAAGCTCCGTGCTGGCGGTAGAAAACATGCGTTGTACCCGTGATTACAAAAAACAACAATGAGCAGAGTAGATTTCAACTTGGTAAAACCGTGCCAATTACCTACAAACCTTGGTCCAAGTGATCTATGAGAACTTTTTGCTAGCTGATCTAAAATTTGTCCTATGTAAACTTTAGAAAATCAGTGCTGTTTGACTATTACATGTAGAATGTTTCCCGCAGCTAAAAGTATATCAATGTTTCGATCAATGCTTATTAGACCATACTCGTTAGTTTAATCATACAAATATTTAGTCGGACCTTTGAAAGTGGAAATTTGAGCCAGGTAAAGATCGTGCTGTGCTCGTTGAGTATTGTATTTCGATAGCTGGAACAAAATTCTTGTTTGATCAGCATCAGCTAATGTTGCGATGAGCGAGTATACGTAACCCAGGGGCTAAAGAATTTATGCTTCCACTACTGATCTTTACCAATTCCTCAAAAATCATTTTAACTACAGGCATCTAAATTATTAGCGATCGTTTTATGTAAAATTATAGCAGTTACTGAGCGAAACCGATAGTGCACGAAAGCAAATGATTACCAAATCCAGACCGGCCATACACCCAAAGTACACTGTGTGTGCCATGGCCAAGAAATACGAGGAATCAAATTTACTGATCAAATTAAAACCATTTCAGTTAAGTAATGACAGATTTTAACTAATATTAATAATCCCGTTACGTCTGCTCCTACAGGAATATAGCTATGTCAGTAAAGTATACAGACAGTTAGCATAAAACACTTTCGAATCATTTACTCTCCTCCTCTTCTCAATGGCTCTATGCTTGTGTTAGGTCACAACTTTGATGTTGATCCTTAAGGTAAAAGCCACGCAGAGCCGAGTAGTTTCCTTAAAATTTGCTGACACTGCAAAACCAAAGAGTATTTCTTGACCCCTAATGTCTCAGGTGATAGGAAAGTAGAGAAAATCAGCCTCATTCATACGAGCGAAAGTGCTAATCAAAAATTTCCGGGTACACGATGAAAGACTCCGTGTCGATCATTCGGTCGGTCCAAACAACTTGAAAATCCGAGAGAATATAAGTGAACAAAACAAGTCAGATTATATTGCTCGATGTTTCTAAAATTTACTAGGGGCGGTAAGTACTGATAAGACAATAGGTAACTACACAATAACAACTTGCAAGTTCGTAACAAACACAAGAGCAAAAGTTGAAAACAAAAGCAAACCCAAAAGTTAATGGTATTAAGCTTCTCTCAAATTCGTCGAAGTGTTCTAGTTAGGAACGGTAAAGTGAGCTAACATTCGAATTTGAGAGAATGTAAAAAGCACAAATTGAACCTATAGTTGCCTTATTGTGAACACGGCGAAATCAGCCACGCTACATTTAGTATGGGTGTGAAAATTTTAGTTTCTTTATGACTGTTAAAAGGACCGCCACCAATGAGAAAGTGCAACTCATTTCAGGTACAAATTTCAAGTGTCTAGAGTGTCGGATGGGAACGACGAGTCGAACTTAATACTTATACACAGGCTTAGGAGTTGCCTCTCCCCAGGGGACCTCTAATTAATCATACCACAAAAATAGTCACGTGGGCCACCGAAACGGCCCAGGTCGGACACCCTGGTGAAGCTCATCTGTGGCCTGCTAAGCTAACTGATTCGCTGGGATTACGTGCACCGCTACCTCTTCTTTGAGAGCCGAGGAAGCCGTGGTTGTATGGAAAGCAATAAGTAGTAAGCCGACGGTGCATCTGTGTAACCCGTCTTGGCTTTTTCGAGGTTTTTGCCTTTGGTTTGCTTTCGACAGACTCGAATCCATAAAATTTTCCCCTCTAGTATACATAAACCGTATCTTATGCGTTTAGCTGTTCGCTTTATTCACACATATAGTAGTGAAACAAACAATATAATATTTAATAATGCTACGTAAACATAAACGCGTATTAGGCTTCGATCAAATATCTATCAATACACCAACATCTTGTGGAATGGTGGTGAAAATTATACTGTTATGCAAGTCGAACTAAAATTCAGTGCTAAAGTAATAACGGTACGCAGCTGCACGGCGCAACTTCCTAACACCATGCCTATATGACCCCGGCTATCATAACCTCAAAGGTGGACCATAATTTTCGCAAGTCAGACCCAAGAAGCTATGAAGCTTAGCAAGTCGCAGGCGCCCTTAACAGGGCGTGTTAGTACCCCGCCCGGTTAGGTTTCGTACGTGTTTAATATCCAGTATGATTACTGAGGTCCCCCAACGAGGTTCGCACCGACACCTGCTCACAGTTCATAACGCCAGAACAATATTCCCTATCCTTGTCTTACTTGGAAGTTGTTTAATTTAGTGCGGCTAGCGAGTGAATTTGCACAAGTATGTGATTTGCGGATAAATTTGAACTCTGTCTCAATTGGTTATGATTCTATATCTAACAACGGTTAGTAGACTGTGTGGCCCCGACAAGGTCCCGACAATCCCTCAAAGAGGACTATCTGATCAGCGATCGGTTAACTATAATTATTCCGTCGAGGGATGTGATTTACCTAGTACATTTTATTCGTGATTGGCGTATGATATTTTCATCAGCGATTACTCTTATTGGTTTCATAGATTCCTCTCGTAATCATCCTGCTCTGCTACTGCTTTGACATTGGAAGTGAATCATACGCGTTAGGGCTTAGGATCTTTCATCTACAGGCAATAGCGCGTAGAGTTGACTAATCCACGCGGACCCGACGTAACGAAAAATATAACACCTCCGTAACGACTAATGTGCAACTAAACTTAAAATTACTCCGCTAACCATACTATTTTGCAATTTCGGATGTTGATTGCACATTCATTGTTACGAAACAAATAGGGTATTCGATTGGATTCACTGCTAGCACAGACTTGAACGTTTTCATTCGGGTTATGACAATTCCATAACATTTCATAGCGTTGAAACAGGATTCGCCTTTGTTTGCGAGCAAATTTAACGTAAATGTGTCGTCATAAACGGGACGGTCATATTATTTATCGATTACCGTTCGCGAACAAGCCCCTTGTTAATACAAATCCGACAAAATTCTGTTCGCGAACATATTTTATATTACTGAACAAAAAGTAGCTTTCTGTAAACAACAAGAAATGTTCGGTGATAAAAATTTTTACAAAAAACAAAATAGGATTTTCAGCGGGGTCACTTTAAGTTTAGTTGGGCATAACATGGGCCGCGACGAATGATTTTGACGATCTTATTTCGGCACTATATACAATATGAAAGGACGCAAGTATCATAGACAAGAGAGAACGTCAACGATAAACGTAGTGCCCTTGACGGTTAATTAAACGAGCGGCAAAATCGACATAGCTACGCGCTACCAGCGATGACCCCTAGAATGCAACCACCGAGAGATCAAAAGGGACTACGGGCTCAACTAGACAGACGGGTATCAGACGTTATTGCCTCCGGGATCCCCAATTTCAGCGACATCTAAGCTCAGCTACGGGGCCAGAAACACGCTCCGATATGCTTCGAAATTCGCTTTATGCGACGCGTGGCGCTACCATTAGTCGAGAAGATCAAGGGAAAGTCCTCCCGAGCTGTAGAGGATGTAGGGTGCTAGCTGATCAGGGGCAGATGAGCGGACATCAAAAGAGGAAACCGATAATAAGGTCAATAACATTCGTAATGCGCGTAACTTGTATAATTTTCACTGGTCTTTAGTTAACTAAATTTAGTACTCAAGAGGATTTAGCTAAGCTGTACGACTATCCTATAGCCTCACGTTATTCAAAAGTCTGGGGCACGAGGCACGGGGCGTGCCAAAAGCTGATTTAAATTTGCGCGATTTCGTATTTTTCTCTGGAAATCGTCGATAATTGCTCTTTTAATTTGAGGTCGTTCAATCCTTTTCTAATTCGGCTGTGATTTCACTCTTCCTCCGGCAACGACCCTATCTTAGCCCCTTCTTCGTCCGGCGATCCTAGTCCTAGACCTTAAATTTTGTCTATCCATCGAGTCTTCGTTTCCCTTCGTCTTCTTCCCTTTCTTCGCTGTTGCTGTGTGTTGCGTTGTTGTCTACTGGGTTGCTCTGCCATCGCGGTGTGTTTTGCTCTAACACTAGTATTTTTGATATTTCGCTAGCGTTGGCGCGACCTAAGGGTGCGCGAGCGTATCAGTCACAGTGCCAATGCCTGATAGTAACTATGCGGAGAAAGAGAGAAAGAAAGAATCCATCCTTGAACTGAATTTAAATCTGAAAAACACATGTGTGAGTACCAACTGAAAGTCTAACGGGCAGCGCTACGCCGTGAAAAGAATCAGGGGTTTTGCTCCGGCTTGATCTGACGCCAAAGTTTTCCTCAGATCGTGTTAATTTTCAATCAGCGGGGCGCCTACTCGGCGATGCATTTTGCCCCCAATTTGGAGTCCGAGCTTTCGGGCTAAAATTTTTCTATAATTGAGGCGTATCTATATCATCTATACCAAAAGGGAGCGAAATTTTCATGCTGAAATGCAAGTCCATGAGTCGACATTTACTAAGACCTGGCAAACCTAACGTTGTTGCCTCTGAAAGAACAATAAGAATTGGCGATGAACTAAAGCTTTTGCTGGTCAGCGATGTAGCCACCACACAGCTAAGTGTTTTAACGCTAGAGCGCGGCTCTAATGGGGTACTTTAAATAGTTTTAGCCTATACAATCTTATTAAATTTTGATGCACAGTGAATAAAAGTCATAACAACGAGAATAATTTCTGCTAGTTCGCATTGTATTCCAGGTTCACAGGCACATAATGCGACAGTAAACTTAACCCACGCCCATCAACAATCCTATTTTGATATTTCGGTTAAAAATCTGTTAATCTCGAAAATTCAACGAAAATTACGGAATTTTTAGCGAATGAAAATCTAGCGTATTTGGATTCGCTCGATTTGTTCGCGAACACTGCAAGCTAAACCAAGGGACAGATTAATTTGTGACGTCACTATTACGTTAAATTTGTTCGGTAACAGGTACAAATACAAATCAAAAGCTGATAGGCATTAGATAACAATTTTCGCTGCAAATTCAAAATCATCAAAATCTGTTAGAACACACGGCGTATTTTTGGTACTTGTTTCTGATTTTGCCAACTTTCTGTTACCGAAAAACCGATAAAATTTCGGCATTTGTTCCGTAACAATGCATAATGCGCATCATCATCAGCTTAAGGTTTCCAATTTTATAAACCAACGCGCGATACAAATGGGCTCATGTAATATCACTGAGTGAGAATTTTCTGCTTTGTTTATTTTATTCGGGTTTCATTCCTGCTGTTCCCCTGGTCCTGCATCGGAGACGTAGTTGCTGTCCTATAGACTAAGCACCAAAAATTAAATAACCAAGAAGGGATTCCTTCGATTTTATTCATTGGTTTGCCTAGGAGCCATCTATTACGGCAGGCTGACCAAGAGTACATTTGGAACTTTCGGAATACTGACCCATCCTAGACACATTATTCCGTTAGTTACACATTTTCATATATTTTGCACACCACTGTATAATTGTAAAATTTGGATATTGTATGAATCCCTATGTTGTGATCTAGGGGGGAGGAAGCGTACATAACTTTTATCGATCGGTCAGTACTGCTATTCACTTAAAAAACTTTAATGTACGACACGATTATTCAATCCGAAAACCCGGATTGTAACATGGGGTCGTTGTAAAAAGAACTTTTGACAAATCAATTTGATTACCAAATTATGCGTGTCTATATATTATATATCCTGACATAATGTATAAACGAACATACAAGATTAAAGAACAACGAATAAACGGCAAAACTCAACGCAAAGTGCAAACGAAAGACTCAGAAGAAAGCGCCACCCCATAGGCTCAAGTTATTGCTATCCTAACAATGTGTACTTACTTTTTGTATTCCCACATTTACTAACTCACGAAAATAGCAACTTTCACCCAACCCGAGGTCTCAATAGGGCCCGTGTAGGCACACGTCCTCTATTCGAAGTCTCAAGTTTGTTGGACCTCAAAAACGGCATGAGCGCCGATCATTTTATTAGACCGCAAATTTTAAATTTTAAATTTTCCACGAGCCACAAACCCTAGTGCAAACAGTACTTCTAACCAACTCTGTCTTGATTCAGTGAAACTTGTAACCGCGGCGTTCTCAGGGAAAACTCTTCCAGCCTAACTCTGCTCAATCATCATGTAAAGATGTAGATTTTTTACATCCGAAGAAAATTATTTTATGATCTATCTAAGACCGCGGGGAATCAGAAGAACTTCGGTTGACAGACAAATTCTCCCTTCCGCACAGGCAAATCGGAACTCGACTCTGCTATGTAAATTCCAGACAGCGGTAGATGTAGATATTCAGGGAACGGGCAGGTCTGCCGAAAGACGGACGGAACGTCAACTAGAAAGCGAGGCGCAATCAGCTACATTCTACAATAAACTTTACGGGTTCGTTTAAACTTCTGTACAATAATCATCGTCACCTAGTTTACCTCTTAGAGGAACTAATTTCCCCTTTCCTAACACAAGCATCCCAAACTCCGAGCAGCATTCAATACAAACAGTGGTCGAGAAAGTAAGAACATGTGAAGAACGTAAACCATTAAAACATTAAATGGATTCATGGCTTCAAGCTGCACCGCCAACCGAACTCCGTTCTGCCGAATTCGAACTAATTCGTTCATACTGGGTGAGTCGCCCAACCTCAAAATTTTGTTTCTACAAGTTTTATACAAATTCAGCCACTCTCCAAACACAAACAATGCTGGGTTCGAAGACACATTCGAAATTTCAAAACGACGATCCAATCACGAATTCTGAAGCTCCAGTATCCCGTACACTTCTGGCGGCTCATTCCAAAGAAGACAGGTGCGACAAAAGAATGTCTAGCACCTGCGTTTCTGGGATAATGACCATGCAAAATGTGCAGTGGAAGCGAGGTAGATTGTTTGTGACAGAGCGAAATCAGTGGATAAATAGCAAGAGTTTAATGTAGTAAAATAAAGGATAACAAAGATAAATGCAGGACGATAATAAACAGAAATGCACAAGAAAACAGTAATACAGTAGAAGAAGTTTTAGAAGCCCTTTTATAGCTAAAATCCTACTCCTATTTATAGTCTTTTGCATTGATTTCAGAACGTTCTCCAGAAGATACAATAGCTATTTTAACAGCCAAATGAAATCAGACGCACCTTACTGGCTAGACATAGATGTATGAATTACACAGAAAAAGTAGCATAAAATACGTATTGTTCGAATATTGTTTCATTGGAGAGACTGTATATATGAAATGTTTACAGTTGCGCAGTCAGTTTGTCGTATCACGACAATCTGCCAGGGCCAGATTGGCAATGTTTGTAGTAGAAAGTTGCAGTGGCGCTTCCGAGAAGTTCAACTCCAGCGATACCAAATCTTTGATAGCTCGTCGCGTGATGTGTCCTGTTGGAAACTTGACTTTTGCAAAACGAATCTGTCCATCAGCGCCTTCCACGAGCTCGACGATTTTGATCATCTTCCAAGTTGCCCGTGGTGACTAGTCTTTTAGGAGACAAACCTCGCCTTGTACTGGATTACGATCGACATCTCCACGCTTTGCCTTGAAGCTAGTTTGATGGACTTCTCGGAGTTCGTGCAGGTACTGATTTTGCCAGAGGTACCAAAACTCATCGAGCTTCTTTTGTATTTGATTCCATTGTCTTAGCAGCACGCGGTGATGCTTACCCGGTGGGATTTATTCTGGGTCGGCCCGATCACCTTCTGTTGGACAAGCTAACAGCTGACTGCATGGTGCTATGAAGTGAGCCGGAGTAAGGGTTGATACTCCGTTGGACTGGATTCTATTTGGAGAAGTGGGCGACTGTTAATACCACCCTCGAGTTGGGCCAGCATGGTTGCAACCGTCTCCATTTCGATTGTTGCCTTCCAGAACATCTTGCGCAGAGCCCTCTTGAGAATACCAACGACGCGCTTGTAGAATCCACCGACCCATGGAGATCCTTCCGATATGAATTTCCATTGAATTTTCTTTCTCGCAAAGAACTTGGTTAGGTTTTCGGTTACTTCATCGTTTGGTTGGGCAGCCCAAATTGCACTGAAAATAGAGTCACATTTTTTGAACTGCGTAACGTCATCAATTAGTATGGTTTGTGGAGTTCCCCGTCGTCCAATAAATCGGAGAACAGCTTGCATTGTGGCCAATGTTGTACAATCGCTGACAATTTCCAGATGAACAGCACGCGTCGTGAAACAAGTGAAGATTGCGATCCATCTTTTGACATGTTCTTTGCCGGGTTCGTTTCGTATCATAAGTGGACCGATGTAGTCCAATCCAGTGTGCTTGAATTCAGACCCGCACTGTACCCTTTCATTTGGAAGTGGAGCCATTAGTGGAGGTTTGAAGAAGCCTCCTTGGCAGCGTTTGCAGATTGTACATTCCATTAAAGCCTTTCGAACTTGGGTGTAGCCGAGGAATCCAGCACGTTTTGCGGATTTTTGCGAGGGTCGCCTTGATGCTACAGTAGAAACTTTGTGATATGCCTCCATGATAACCATCTTTGTGAAGTCTGAATTCTTCTCCTGAAGTATTGGTAATGCCATTTCATGGGGAAACGCATTTATTAGGGAGAACTGAACAGGAGGCGGGTGCCAAGGATAGGATGTCTCTTACATGAGCTTTGTCTTGATTTGAAACTTTTGGTATACACTTTATATCCCACTTTGGCCGCTGGTGTAATGCTTGTAGCCAGGTTGAACCGTTGAGCCATGTTGAATTTATAAGCTGATCAGCAGAACATCCACGAGTACCAAGATCTGCCGGGTTGGCTTTGGTGTCCACGTAACCAATTTTTTTCACTGTATTTAGTATTTCGTCTTTTCTGCGTTCCATATATGGCGGCAATTCCTTTGTCGAATGAAGCCAGTGTAGTACAATTTGGGAGTCTGTCCACAGCTAAACCTCATCAACTTTAACGTCAGACTGTTGCAAAACAAACTTCGCAGCTCGACTGACAATCAGCACAGCGGTCAATTCTAGTTGAGGAATCGTCATCTTTACTTGATGAGGGTCATTCGACTTTTTGCAAATATAAAGCTGGTCATCACCTAACCATTGACTTCTTGGCGTAAGTAGACTGCCGCTGCATAAGTTGATTCGCTGGCATCTATAAACACACACAATTGATTAGGTTCACTGCGATTGATGAGGCTTCTTCGTTGAATCTTTACTTTGACCACATCAGCTAAGTCCGACTGTAATTCATTCCATTCTTTGATCAGTTCGGCTGTTAAAGCATCGTCCCAATAGAAATCAGTCTTCCATAGCTTCTGGATGAAAATCTTTGCCTTTATCATCACTGGGCTCACCAGACCAAGTGGATCAAAGTACTGGGCAATACGCTGAAACCATTCGTTTTGTCTTGACTTGAGCGGTATCATGGCTTGGATCATTTCATTGATAAAAAGAACATCTTGAGTTGAATCCCACTTAATACCCAGAACGCTTACCATTGGCGCGTCCATAGCATCGGCTGGTTTGACAGTAGCATTGAATTCTGCATCGTTTGACTTCGATTGACGTAAATTCATGGAAGCTTCATTGAAAAATTGTTTACCTTGATGGTAACTTTACGATTGCATGAGTTGTGTCCTCTGCTCCGATGATAGCGTTGTCAACGTAGATGTTGCGTTGAATTGCATTGATCAATGGGAAATCCATTTTTTCGAGATAATGCTTAACTGTAGCGCCAAGCAAAAATGGCGAAGCTCCGGCACCGAACGGAACTCTGGTGAAACGCAGTATTTGAATGTTTTCGCGCGTCGAAGGTTTGTTTGGATCTTTTAACCACAGAAACCAAATAGCATCTCGATCTTGCAGTCGCAGGCCTACTTGAAGAAATGCTTTTTCGATCTCAGCCACCATTGCAATTTTAAAGGTTCGAAAGCGGAGCAAAATGCCGGTAAAGTCGTTAAGTAGACAGGGATAAATGTATATCATGTCGTTAAGGCTCTTGTTGTCGGTCTTTGTTTTTTCCGCTAGCGGCGTAGACGATACGTACGTTCGTTGTTGCGTGGTCGTGCATGATAACTGGAAAATACGGTACACGGTGTTTGACTGGTCCATCCATTGCACTAGCATAAATAGGCTTAACGATTCCTTTTTTGATTTGATCTTGAATCACCTCGTTGTATTCGCGATAGTTATCGGTTGGTTGGCTGTTGGGTGCTAGAGTATGCAATGTTGATTCTAAGCGACCTTTGCCTACATGATATTTGGAGCTGAGTTGAGCTGTAGTGGACTTCCAGGGCAGATCGATTTCGTATCGGCTTTCTTTCATAATTACTTTGCTGTTGAAGTCGTGGAGCTTCTTTTGGTTTTTAAACGTAAAGATTTCTTCCTCCGGGCTGCTTATGCCAATTGCGTCCAGTTGCCACATGCGTTCCGTTGGATCATACAAAGTTGATGCGTTTAGAAGGCACGTGGATTCCATCGTTGTTGAGTCCAGATGCTTACCTGGACTGGCGTTTCCACAGAGTACGTTTTCAAGCGGAGTGTGATAAAGGAACAGCTGGTTCTGGATATGCGTTGTCTTGGCCTTGGGACCCATGAAGACATTGAAATAGTCTTGTCCAATGAGGACGTCCACTGCTTGTTGTTCTTCACATTGTACCGGCCGGTTGAGTGCGTGCAACTCACGAACCTTCTTCATTGCAGAACTGCCTAGCTCGATTGGTCTGACTTTGAATGCTGGAGCCGTCTTAGAAACTGTCAAAGCTTCCACCTCGAGGCCACAACCGTTGATGCCTTTCAACTTGGCTCGCACCACGCTGGCATTGATGACATCCACGTCGCGTGAGCTGAATCGAGATACTGCTAGGGATACTTGCTTACATGGCTTGAGATTGGGTTTGTCCGCTGCAGCTTGACTGATGCAAGTGAGGCGACGAAGTGAGGCCCCACCGTCGACGTAGACCAAGAATTCATGTTGCTTGCCAGTTCGTAGGTTTGACACGTTGCAAGGGAAGGCTTTTAATATAATACTGTCCTTGGTTCCAGTCGTGACCGTCATTTGAGCGTTAACCATAGCATCATCGTCATCGTTGGCTTGTGGTGCGACTTCAACTGCCATTTTACATTGAGCTGATTGGTACGCTGTGTTGCCTTGTGTTTGAAGCCGACTGCAGAATGATGACCACGTTGTTTGCAGTTGAAACACGGTTTGGTACGGCGACACTTGCTAGCGGAATGCCCCGTAGATAAGCAGTTGAAGCAGCGCCCTTCGTCGATGATTAATTGCTTGCGCTCCTCAACCTTGACCATTGTTTTGCACTCGTCGCTGTGGTGGTCCTCTTTTTTGCATTTGCGTCTACCACTTGTCTTTTGAACTTCCTGATGAAAGTTGACAGTGGGAACCTGGCCGTTGCGTATTACTTGCTGAACTGGCTTGCTGTTGACGGTAGTAGCGGGTGCAGTTCGACCCATAACTTGCTTTGACTGAAAAGCCGACAACAGTTGAACGGTATTGTAGTGCTGTTGGAACTTTAGAATTCTTCAAAATCTGCGTCTGCGTCGCTTGATTGATTGTAGATGCGACGCTCATTGAATTTGCTGACCACTGTGAAAGGAAGCTTTTTGAGCAGCTCTGGGACCATAACATTGAGTGCTGCTTTGTGAGTACCGTGGCGTTCAAATGAAGAAAGAATTGCTTGGGCATCGTCCGTAAACTTTTCTAAATTGGTCAGGTTGTTTTGGACCACCGGAAATACGTGGAAAGCGACCCATTGAGCCTTGCGTTGAAAGGCAGGGCTTCAGTAGTGTTGTTGCAGGATTCTAATAGCCGCAGGGTAGTTGCTTCCTTGTAGACCAAGACCTTTGAGTTTGTCATAAGCTGGACCGAGGAGAAGTTGATGCAGGTAATCCAATTTTTGCTTGTCGTGGAGCTGCTGTTGGTGGATATTGATTTGGAATGTGTCCCAAAAGTTCGGTCACTTTTGGAAGTCGCCATCAAACAGTGGTAGTTGGATGCGAGGCAAATGGGCTGCGGTTGGCGTGGGAATTGAAGCATTAGGGTTGCCACCGAAACCGTAGGCTGTCATATTGGAATTGGAGGCAGCAGCTGGTGCTGAATTCGACCGTTGCATCACACTGAACAGCTGTTGTTGAGTTTGTATCATGGCTTGTTGGCTTTGTTGTTGCATGACCATCATTTGCTGCATCATCTGGATCATTTGGGTCATACCATCAGGACTTGAAGTGCCTGGAAAAGCTATTGGAGCAGCCATGTTAGGATGGCTTGGAACCGGCGCATGTACTTGAAATGGAGCAGCACCGGCTTGGAATTGAACATTATTGGGAACCAAACCAGGCTGGGAATCTGTTTATTGAACATGGACATTAGAGGTAATTTCCCTGAGATGGGAAGGATCAGACTGGATTGGATCGCTATCAGGAACCCACCTGGGTTGACTAGAAACATTGAGTACAAAAGGTACCTGTTGAGCATCGGCCGTTGTTGAATTGCCATTTGCTGAAGCATTGGATTGTCCATCTCCTTGGCTGCCCATCGTTCCATATTGAACATCGCTTTGATCGCTTGCTGTGTGCGTTGATATCTTTGTAGACCTTGCTGGCGATTGAATAAACAACTTGCTTCGCTGACTAGCACTGGATCACATCCAAATGATAGCAGTTCCGCTGTGTTGAAAACAAGTTCGTGCAACATCTGGTAATACAGTGACTCGCCGGAACAATGGTTGCACATCCATGGAAATTCGCGCTTACGTGAAAGTGCCCGATACAGTTGCGTACTGAGTACCATTTGATCGGCGTTAATGCACTTGGTGCAAACCCATTCACTGCAAGCATCACATTGGAGACCATCTTTAACTTCAGGGCCAGTAACCTCGCATCTTCCACATGCCAAGCTACTGCCCATCGGGTCCATAATTGAAGCACTTGAACTTATTGTCATCGTGATGTCGTTCTTGAACTTTGACCTGCCACCAGTTGTCCTCATACTGACAATGCAAAGTGTGCAGTGGAAGCTAGGTAGATTGTTTGTGACAGAGCGAAATCAGTGGATAAATAGCAAGAGTTTACTGTAGTAAAATAAAAGATAAAAAAGATAAATGCAGGACGATAATAACCAGAAATGCACAAGAAAACAGTAATACAGTAGAAGAAGTTTTAGAAGCCCTTTTATAGCAAAATCCTACTCCTATTTATAGTGTTTTGCTTTGAGTTCAGAACATTCCAAATAATTCCAGAAGATGCAAGAGCTATTTCAACAGCCAAATGAAATTAGACACGCCTTACTGGCTAGACATAGATGTGTGAATTATACAGAAAAAGTAACATAAAATACGTATTGTTCGAATATTGTTTCACTGGAGAGACTGTCTATATGAAATGTTTACAATTGGGCAGTCAATTTGTCGCATCACGACACTGGGCCAAAGTTGAAAATTTTATTTTAAGTTTCTCAGCCAAAGTTTTATTGTTTTTGGAACCCGAATGCAGTCTAGGGCGAAGGTTATCACGGTAATTCAGAAATTATTTCGGACAAACGGACACTCACCAAGATAGATTATTAAAATTGCAGAACAGAGGGTCATAATCTCTGCACCTGCATAGAGCAGTCTAGACATGCTGGTAAACAATATTCGACTTGAGTATACTGGGTGAACCAAAGTTGAACAACGGAACAAAACAAATGAAGTATTTTAATTCGTCTGAAAAATTTACGCCACTATGCCCTCGACTGTAAAGTGAACAAAAGAGCGATACGAAACCCGATGGTGTGTGTTAGTTGTCCGATGGTATGATATAACCAGCGAGGCTCATGTTAACTTTATGAATCTTACGTTATAACGTCAGAAAACAGAACAACTTAGAGCTGGGAATTCGGCCGGCGGCAGCTCCCCGGCATAGGCTTAGGCTGAGTACATGGCTCATATAGACACATTATCTTAACCTAAGACTAAAGCTTAGACTTAGTATATCGGGAATGGCATGGTATGCATTTTATATATATCATAGGAGATCACAAAAGCGGTGGTTTAATAAAATCGGTCAAAATTACTGATCAGACATACTATTTCCTAATATCGTAGTTGTCTATTAAAAGATGGGGATCATGGTAAATTTGTTCGGAAAAAATGAGAAAAGCAATATGTTTACACTAAAATCGAGACTAAATAATACACTTAACTATATAGAAAATATACCTATTCCGAACCATTACCAACAGCCAAACTTTTAGCGTAAGTAATGACTCGTTCACAATAAGTTGGGTGCAGCCTGACTTAGTCTTGTATGGCTATCAAAGTAGAATAAATGGACATTTCTATAGCACGAGCTAGCTATACGCTTTTCCTTGCAGAGAAATTCAAATTTTAACAGTTGCCGAGGTGGAAGTTCAAATTTTGGCAGCACTGCATCGTGGAAAGATTCAAATTTTGGACAAGTACATTTCCTGGCGCGTGTTTTAGCAATAGTCAAAGTAAAATCTATCGGACAACATTTATAGTCAGCGCAGACTGTTCATGCAAAACCTCGCAGTCACGTAAGACTCATCTAGTTGTCTGGGGTGTCTACCAAAGTTACATCTGGAAACGAAGTGCACCTCATGAGACTGTTGGACAACTTAGAGTCATTTTGCACACAACTTAACTTGAACGCCAAATAACGACTGTTGTGACAATTTTAACGGAATTACTCCTCCAGAAATTTACTTAAATTCGAGTACGATTGCGGTCTCGTTGAATCCATTGAAAAAATCGAGAGATTCTCTATCGAAAAGTACTGATGTCATGATTTTATTGTTTTTAGCTTGTTGTTTTCGGTTTCTCTCAGGATCATCAGTTTGCGTGTAGCTCTGCATAACAATGACGACACGATGAAGTAGCCTTCAATCAGCCTGGGTGACTTAACACTTTTAATTTTGGTTACTACCCACCCAACCTTTAAACATTTGCCGTTCACTACCCAGTGAGCGATCGCTCGCCTACTATTACCGGACAGCCATGACTTTGAAGTTTCGACGGTATGGGGGGCCGGTCGGGTTTCGAATGAATTCAGCCTAAAAAGACTTCAAAAGGCCTAATACCGTATTTATGTCTATGGTACTGTTGTTCTGGTTCTCCTCGAGCTACGGCTCTGCCAAATCGAGTACGAATAATTCTGCACATATCCGGTTAAGTAATCTATTGCATAGGCATGAAGTAAAATAAAACATGCAATGGCACACACAAAGCATAAAATAAACCACAACATAAGCATAGAAACTCAATAATAATTACTTATACGCAAAACGACATCGCGAATTGAACCATGGCACCATGCAACATGCTATTCCCTATTTGCCTAAATAAATCTGATCCAAAGCACACCGAGGTTTCAACTGCGAATTGTGGCGGCCCCTATTGTGGCCCAATTCTGGTCCTGATTATACTTCCTGCTGGATGTTGACTCAGTAATCTATTGGAACACGCGCAACAGACCGGAACGGTCCTGTTACACTAACAATAGAACAGGAGTAAACTTAAGATGAGCCGCCAACTGTCCTCTTTCGACATCATATGCAAAATGCAAAATGTTGTTAGAGAATAAAACTCGGATTTCAATGGCCGTATCCAATTTCGTTATTTTTCTGTTCAATAACGCATTAGCGAATACAATTCAATTCGGCAACTGTACTTTAACACCAATGTGTTCGAGAATATTTTCAAATTATAATGTATAAAATATGAAACGGACTAATTTCTGTTCTTTTATACAAAAATGAAATTTGTGCTCAGTGAACAACGAAATGGCATTTGCTATTGACACAAGTGGTCGTACGCGGCGTAGCTTAATTTATTCATGCACAACTTTTTGACTAAATCGAACCTGGTTTAAAGAATTTATAAACACAAACTGATTTTAAACACACTTTAGAAACCCTATTTAAATTGAGTCATTTATAGTTCAATAAACTGAATAAATTTAGTTCAGTTATTTGAAAATAAGTGAAATTAGTTTTGATTTTGCGAAACTCAATTTGGAATAAAGTAATTTTTGGAATCTATAACTATAAATTGATTTAGATAAATTGTACTAATTTTCTCAATATATCTGAATGCCGTTGGCAAAGCTGATATGCAAGTGTGTAAAAGTTCTTTGAAACAGGAAGGCAATAAACGTATGCTAGTAAGTATAAAGCAAAAATTCCCCTTTTAAAAAATAAAACACCTAATTAATTAAATTAATTGAATTAATTTAATCAATTAATGAACCTAAACAGCGATTAAACTAATTAAATAAAGACTTAACCAAAATATAATTAATTGACCATATTTCCTTAGCTTAAAGTGGATTATCATTCAGTTAACTTCATATTTTAAGACGATTTAGAATTGGGTGCCACCTCCCCCCCCCTCCGCTTTCGTTTTGATAACACACTGTTTAGCTTCCGTAGATACGATCGTGTAAATACAATGCCTAAAGCTACGCGGAATGTTTCTGAACCAATTTGATATTCCCATTCAGCAGGGAGTAACCGAAATTCCGGTTCCGGCAAAAATCGTGTTCCGGTTTTGGTTACGGTAAAGGGCAAGAACCATACCGGAAACGGAATTCCGGTTAAAAGTTTGCTTGAAATTTTCCACATTTTTTGCTTCATCTGTGATCCAAACATGTAATATATACTATACAATGATAAAGCTCCAATACAACCAAGCGAAAGAAAAGATTAACTAAGCAATTTGCCGTGTGAAACGTAAGTAGGGCACATCATTTCAGTAGGAATTTTGCATAATAACATGCAGGAGTTTGTTAACAAATCAAAGCAAGGTCGATGCTTTTAGCAGCTATTTTACACTTTCAGAAGTCTGCGGGGTACGTTTGATTTAAACCGATCCAACTCGATGACAGAGTATGGCTTACGTAGAACTACTTATCGTATGCTTGGCTAACATAAATTGCGTCAAGCACCAGCCAGTGTGCTTGTAAACTTATTAAAACAGTCTAAATTGAAGTAAACTAACGTTATCTGCAACGCAGTCAAAAACTGCTTTCTTGGCAATGAACTGTATTTATTGAAACTGTGTGGTGAGCAGCATCACATTTGGTCTCATTTATAGCATTCTGATTAGACAGTTATCATTATTATCATCTAACTGACGGGCACAGTTTGTCCAACGCTAGGCTAAACAATGTCTCTGAAAAATTACCTTCTATCTATTATTTTCTCTTAGAATGAAATAAACCAATAATTTCAACTTTCCTACAGAAGAACATGCAACAAACGTATGTGTAGTAAAGCGTGGCGACTGGAGACAGAGCGAAAGTGTGTATTCTAAGTTCCAAACGTTGTAAGCACATTCAATTTGACTCAGTATACGCAATGGCGTATAATGGAGGCATTTTTTGCTCTGGGTGTCCAAAAACCGACATATTAATCGATAAATAAACATTGTTAGCTTCCTCAGCCTTTTTAAAGTTTTAAAAAGGCAACAGTGCCATCGCAATACATCAAAATTAAAGTAAAAGTTATTTTTAATGCACTTTAAATCCACTATACCTTCAGTTCTTCCTTCATCTGTTTTACTATATATAAATTTCGAAGACCAGGTTCCGGTTCCGTAGCCGGTTTAAATGGATGGTTCCGGTTGCTGGTTCTGGTTCCGGTAAATGTCAGTTCCGGTTATTCCCTGCCATTGAGCTATGCATAGCATCAGATTTATCTCAATGTCGCAGTAATATGATGCAGTAACACCATTTTTTATCAGTTAATTAAAAATTATGTAGGGAAAAACAGTGCTGATGGTAATTATAAATTAGGCTTGTAATTCGGAAGCTGCGATAACTTGATAAATTTCAATAGCCATTTGTACCGTTTCCGCGCTTGCCAGTGTTTTGTTTACTATCAGTCTGACGATGCGCTAACGCTTTAATTGGACAATTAGCAGAACCGTGTTTAATACAAATTTGTAGTTCAACATCCGAATCTTAAGTGAATGGTGGCGGATGCCGAGATTTCAGGTAATCATTACCGGTAGCTTTAACTATTAATATAGTCTAATGATCTTTAAGACCGGTTCAGTTTGAGAACCTACGGTTTGAACAGGGTATGGTAACTGGTCGTTTTCCAAATTTATCATCGAGTTTTGGCTTAAAATAGTATTATACACTTTCAATCAAACAACGTATAAAAAGTGGGTATATGACCATATCTTGCGGACGTTTCAACCACCACAAAAACCATGTGTTCTCGCAGCATTCCTTCTGAGTGGACAAATCGATGTAAGTGGACGTATATTAACAATGTAGTAAACAGGCAGATTGGGTGGTTGAAGAATTGCGAAATCCTGAACATGGCTATTCAGGAGGTTCATCAACTGGATAGCGGAGAAATTTACAAAGGTGGGAATGTTTGAAATGTTCGGGGGAGACAAAATTATAAAATGTGTGTTTGTATAACAGACATAAATACAAGACAAAAGTCGTATCCGGTGATACAACTACAAAATAATAAGTGATCATGTAAAGCCCAAGTTTGTTTAATCATAAGAGTTGATAATACACCGCAAACGCAAACTTTAAGAAACAAAGTTGTAATAAGAAGGAGTTTTTCCAAGACCAGGAAATAATAAATTTTATAGAAAAAACTATAGATTTTTACTTCAAATCATGGGGCTTTGGCACTCAATCTCCACAAAATCAGCCTAAAGACAATATTAACAATTTTACACTTACGAGTTAATTTTTGCCGATTCGGCTTTTCTGTGTTAAATATGACGTGAGGTGCCAAAAATCAAACTCTAACAGAGATAGATTAACTGAAATTCGTAACATATAAAGTGCAACACAAAAACGAGAAATGATAAATTGTATCTAAATAAATAGGGGTTTTATTATCTAGCTTCCTAAAAATTAAAAGTTTCTAAAATTTTGACAACTTGAAAGACGGAATACGATAGCCTGCCACATAACGTGTCCGATGCACAACTTGAGTGTAAATTTTATTTATACTTTTATGTAATGTTGTTTGCTAGTAATCATGTTGTGTACATATTTCTCGTGAAATACTAAATATGTAACAACGGAAGCCAGTTAAGAAACGGACAAGTTGAAATTTGATGCTTTCGGTGAACCAACGATTTTAGCGACCATCTGAAGTTTTACAGATTAGTCAGATTGTGCGACGACACTCAGTTTTTATAGTATTGCTAGTTTATTTCTGGTTTTGTCTGGATCTAGCTCTGCCTATGTCTGAAATTCCTCTCATAGGTGATGTCGTTTAATTTTTATCACGCTATCTAGACAGGGTGACCAGCTGAGCTATGCTAGAATCATAACTTCTCTGGTTCTGAAAACATGGGCACTCTATTATGCGCAGGGCCGATATGACACGCATATCCAATGTCTCATCGTTGCCAGCTAAAAACGACCCTATTGAACTGTCAAAACCGGCTGGCGAGGGTCCTATGTCAAGTTGTCGGACGGAAGGTTGTGAAAAGAATAGCTTAGTAGAATAATTAGTCACAAGTTCCCTCCGTGCTTAACTGAGATCAGCAGGCGTTTTTAGCATTATTTCAAATGCTCCGAACTGTCGGGATTGTTTTCAAAGAAGAATATAAATAGGGTAATAAACGAGGATACATGCGGGAAGGCTCGAAGCCCAAAGTACACCCGAATAGGTCTCGTAATTACAAAAGTTGATCGACTGGCGACCCTAATTGGACCAGTGGCTTCCGATCAGCCAAAGGAAGCCACTCATCCAACTGTAGTATTGATTGAAATTCACATTGATGCCTGAAGTTGTCTATTTCAGGTCAATTTTGGCACGTTGGATTCTTAAAGAATTTTCGTTTACTTGCTTTATCAAAACTTGTGTTTGCCATTTATACATGTATCATATAGCTTATGCATTAGCTATTTCAAGCCAAATAAACGCTGACATTCGGCTTTAAAACCCAAATAATATATTGTATACATCTACTACATTCCTTAGTAGCTTCGACTTAAACGACATAAATAGATTCCAGAATATAACCAAATTGAAATACATGACTGATGCATGCATTTACAATGGCACCACGGTCTATTTTTAACGTCCTAAATTTGGCATGTTTTTTGTGTTCGGCAACAAGTATGTTATATATAAGAATGTTTCATAGTTTATTGTTAAAACAAAGAAATGTAACAGAATGTGTGTTTCATATTTTTGTGTTTAATTCAAAATTGCAAGAAAACGAAAATCTTTTCTGCATGAACGAACCATTCCACAGATCAAGGACTTTTACAAATAGGGGTTAAAATACGAGAGACATGAATTAACTCTGTGTGTAAGTTTTAAGCATTTAGGTTCGCTTCGATTTTCAATCGGTTCGCGCATAACTATTTTGTCTTGTAAATTGAGTTACTGGCTTTTAATAGCTATGGAAGAGATAATAAATTGTATCTGTTGATTTAGTTCGCACTCTGGGTTAAGATGTTGTGCCGTGCACAGCGAAGATCACGTCAGTAAGAATCAGAATTTAGGAGCAAGTATGTCAACCAGTAACTTAGCCCTTGTAACATTCGTTTAATGTTGCAAAATTATCCGTGCAACAATTAAGAAGTTTTATGTTATATTTGTTGCAATGGACATATAATGAGCCAGAAAAAGCTGGGCTAAACTTGACAAATTCAGAGCCTTTTGGTGTAACCGGAAAGGTATGGTTGTTATGTTAAACAGACGAAAAAGTTATATGCAGAGACTAGGGCAAGCCTATATTAATGGCCGCCAATTGGTCCGTACGAAAAGTTGTGAAATGTTAACTGTGGAAATATACAATGTTTGCTATATGCTTTTTCATGGCGTACTGCTGCCGAGTTAGACAATATTATTCATAGCTTATGGTTGTCTCTATAATAGTCATAGATGGCACCAAACATAATTTTCCAAAGTTGTACTTAGTGTAATGCAAAGGAGAGACCCCCCATGATTAAGTAAAGGGTACCATGTGCAGAAACCAATAATGTTATGTTAGTGTGATGCAAATCCAAAGGCGCTTTTAATGCAGCGTATTTGGATATATATCGAATGGGTGCTTCGTAAAAATGGAACATAGGCTATATGTTATGCGGCGTTTACGTTATAAAGGACTCCCGTGTGAAAGTTTTGTCTTCCAATAACCTACACCATACCATACAGTGTATACAGCAGTTACCTACACTATAGAATAAAATAGATGGTGTATGAGACACTATAAACTTAACGGCAGATGTTAACTGTAGGGGCCGAAGTATAATGCATGCCATGCCGTTTTCGATATACTAAGACTAAGCCTTAGTCTTAACCTAAGCTAAAATCCTTGTATGAGCCATGTACTAAGCCTAAGACTAAGTCGGGGGACTGCCGCCCCCGAACCCCCGCTCTAAGCTGTTTTTTCTCAGGTTATAACGTCCGGCGACTAAAGTTGACATGGGCCAACTTAACTATAGTGTCCTAGTTGTTTTACTAGCGGTGTGAAGGACACCATGCACAAACACATTTATGTAATGTGTGTAAATAACAGTATGGTGTAGCTGATACCATATAACTTAAAAAACAAAAAAACTATATGTAGTCTATACTATACCGCCAGCGACACTATACTACCTATGTATACTATCCTAAAATACCATCAGAAACACTATTGTGTACAAGACACCTTATAATGAATGGTGACAGAAACACGCAGGATGGACAATACTTTCACAAGGTGGGTCCTTGATAACGTAAACGTCGCATTACACTAAACGCGTCCAATAACTGATGTTTTAGTACACCGAGAAAGGTGAAGTCGTAGACGGAATCTGCATTTCCGTGCACCTGAATATAAGTTTTGTGTCAGGATCTAAGCTCACTCAGGTTTCAAATTTGGGTTGTACACACATTTAACTTGAGTTTAGGGCATCATGCACAAGGCAATCGTCCAGCTGAAATTTGCCGAATCCAAAGTCTTAAATTGAAAAGCAAAAACCTCCATACAATGCAATTTGTGTTCCATTAATTATTTGTCTTCGTAACAATATAGTGTTCAATTAGGATATCGTTCATCGGTAAATGAAGGCTATCACCACACCATATTTAATTTGACGTAGGACAGTTTTGCATTCTGAATGGATTATAGAAAGCGATCGTGGAACACCGAACCGCGTAGAAAAGCGTCACAAAACTAAAACCTTGCAGCTATCCTGCTAACAATAATTATATAAAACTTGAAAGTCATAGTGCTACAAGTTAAACTCCATAAAATCAAACAGTATGCTGCTCTTGTTATTGTGGTTGTTGTGTGGATCTGTGAAACCTAGATGGATTCGCATTTGTGGATGCGCATAACCAAGTTTTCGGTGATCGTAATCATAATTTGTGCCCTATACCGTGGCGGCAAGTGGTGCCATTGGGACCTCCTTCGTAATAATAGCATCATCTCACATTTTGACTCCACAGTTTAATTTCATGTTGAATGCTGCTTTGTCAGCAGCTATAAAACGTTCGAGTTTGCCGAGTTGAGATCGGTCCTTGATAAATCGTGCTTTGTTTTACGTTTCTAAGGGTTTCTTCGTGTTTTCGGGTCGCTTTTTGATGAATTTTTAAGGGTCTCTCCTTTCCGTTTGGTTGATTTCTATACAGAAATTTCTCCCAGAAACGTCATCCAGCACTCTCAACGAATAGAGCGCAGGTGAGCCGCGGCACGCGGCGTTCACCGACCGTCGGGTTGCTTCTGCCAGCGCATTCTGCTTTTTTGTTTCTTTGGCTCAAATTTGTTATCTCTGACCTCAAATATCAATAAATCGCCAAATTTTAAGTTTACCAGTGTTGGTTCACAACGAAATTTCTAGCTTACAGTGTTAATTTATGAAAATTGAACAATTACAAAATTTAGAGTTTCCTCCTCAACCAAGTTAGCAAACCGGTCCAACGACTTTGAAATGGGGCACATTCGACTTCTAAATTAGAAGCAGACGAAATGCCAAATCTGATTTATGCCTATGCCGACACTGCGATAAAATTGCCAAAATTTACCCGAGCAATCGTCAATAAGTTAAAATCACAAAAATGTTACTATCCACAACTGGATGAACACTTTTCCCAACTGCTGGATCGATACTTATAGAAGAAATAGTGAAAATCGCCGTCTCGACAAAATGTTGATAGGTTTTACGGTTTGGTCCAGTGCATCGTATTTATCAGGAACAAAATACCATTGGGGCAAGGGCTGTGATGCTTCGGAGATCCTAGATACTGTCTGGACCTCGTAGGAATAGAGGCACTTTGCAGCGGAAGCGCCGTTCAAAAAAACTCGCGATACAACTGAAACTACGATCCAATCGATCGCTGTCGATTTTCTTCGAGACGAAAAATTTTGGTGGTTTTATCATGCACAAAGCAGATATTAAATTCACCAGTGTTTTTCAAAACTGGAGGACTAACAAAACAGCAAAAACATAATTAAAAATGGGTAAGAAAAACTGAAACCTAAAATTGAAGGGTTCTCGGAGAGATCGCTTTTGGAGTGCCGTGAGGCACATAAGGGTCGATAGTATCATCCTGCTGGCATTGATAATAGAAAAATTAAATTATTAAAAATGAGGGCATTCGCCAGTCAAAATTAGAACACGGTGAATTAGTGAGAGTTTGAGTTCGGCTGCGAGAATAAAAATCCAAACCCTGCGCAATGTGACATTTGACCCAAACTAATGCAAGAATCTGAACTCGGTGACTTATACTGAAAATCTGAGATCACCGCAAGTCAGGCTTCCTGTAGAAAGGGTATAGAGAACGACGAGTCGACCTTATTACCTATACATAGGCCTAGGGGTGACTCTCCCTGGAGACCTCTAGTAATGATACGGCAATTAGACACGTGTACCAACGAAAGGGACCAGGCCAAACGTCCTGGTAAATCCCGCTTGAGGCATGCTAAGCTAATCCATTCTTTGAGACTAAGAACCGCTTCAACTTAAGGGTCGAGTAAACCGAGGTCGTATGGGCCCGTCTCTGGTAAGCGGACGGTGCAGCTGCGTAATCCGCCAAAACTTGCGAGAGGTTTTGTTTTGGTCCGCCCAATTCGAAAATTTTCTCCTTGTATAAAAATCATAAAAAAACCAAGTTTCAATACATATTAACTGCAAATTTACGTATTATATACATTATGTAATATAAATTATATATTAATTATATATTTCTTTAGGTAAACAAGTGCTTAACAATATTATGGAGGTTAGCCTCCCAATTATTTGGCAACGTATACGGTTAAGACGAACTAAAAAGGTAAAGCAAAATCTTTCGGAGTCCGCATCTTTTGTAGAAAGTGGCGACGGGCGTGCTAACAGCGGTTTCGCGAGTGCGGCAGATACAGCGGTAAAAAACGTAACAAACGCAGCTGGAACAGACAAGCTGCAAAATGATGATCAGAAAAAACCATCAGCGAAAGTATCAAAGCAAAAAGCTAAGAAAAAAATTGATAGTAACTTTTCCCCAAAGCCACAGTGGCTCGAGGATATGGTTCTAGAACCAATGAAACTTCCAGTGGCATACGGCGACTATTTAGAAATGACAATTCAGTACGGATTTGTAAGTATGTTCACTGCAGCATTTCCACTCGCAGCCGTATTTGCACTGATTAATAATATAATTGAAATCCGTCTTGACGGTAATAAATATTTGATACAATGTCAACGCTATCGACCGTTACCCGTTACCGGTATTGGACCATGGAAAACGGTCCTTGCGGTATTTACCAAATTGTCGATTGTAATTAATGCTTGCTTGCTAGCGTTTACAACACAGTTTATCGATCGTGCGGTATATCGATATTTTGAATTGTATGGGCGAAACTTGGGGCAACATTGCCATTCAAAATTTATTTCCAGCCACTCACATGGATATATCAGCTGGCGAATGACACTTTTTAAGACTGAACGCTATTCGTCCGCACGAAAATTAGGATTTTTCGCCAACGTAAACGTATCTGATATTACTGGTAATAGCACAGCCAATAATTTTTCCGACGATCGTCGGTGGGTTGATGTGATGAAACAGTGGAAAAAACCTGATGGTACTATCGAGTACGTTGATCGCTGCTATTTTGTTGGCCATTATGAGCTAAATCCACTGACAGACAAATATGACTTATGTATTGATTGGTGGATATTGGTAGTGGCACGCTTGGCATTTGTGGTTTGCTTCATGCATTTAGCATTCTTGTTTCACGTTCTTGTATGCTATTTGATACCGGATATACCTGGCGAAGTTGAAGATCAAATACATCGAGAGCGCCTTCTAGAACGACAGCTATTTATGAAGCACGAACAGGCGGAGCGCGAAGCGGAAATGAAGCGTCAGCAAAAACGTGTGCGGTTGCAAAGATATTACCGCGAAAAATTGGGTAAACAGAATACTAACAGAACAACCTTAGACTCGCCACAGCGATATAGAATCGATGGATTTCGTTTAACCACAAGAAACTTAAAACATCAGCAACAATTGGCTAGAAGAATTTTGCAACGTTCTGCGGAGCAAGAACGAGAAGTTAAACGCATTTGGCCTTCTGGATCACGAAACAGTCGACGTCGAAGAAAGAAATCAATTAATCCTGTAAAATTATTGTTCATGAAAGCGCTGAAGCGCATTTCAGAGTTTTGTTGAATAAAAAACGATATCCAGACACATTAACGCGTCGTGGAGTCATGTATAATGCCATCAATTCCATTGAATATGCCAATTTTTCATCATTCATGTTTAGTTCTATTGCCCTGTTGAAAATATTAACTCATTATTTTTCCATATTGTTACAGATAGAATGATCACTAGAACTTGCCAACGTTTACATTGTAACGCATGCAGTTGAACAAGTAATATCTGTAGTGTGACTTGCTGTACATTCAGAGATGTGCAAGCTATGTTTGGGCAAATTCTAGCGAGTGTGATAAGTCGAATTTATATCAACTTCACAGCCGCGCATGCATATCTCTGGATCCTCATCAAGCAGTGCTACATAAAACCTTATGTTTAGTTACAGCACAGTTTTATATTATATAAATTATATATTTTGTGATAGTTCATGTTATATACTTGTGTTGCTTAAATACACGGTAATAACCGATATTTAGTTGGAGATCGTGGGTTTTGTCTAATTATTTTGCTTTCATATTTACACTAGCTCTAGTAAAGCATCAGTATAAAATTCAAAAATATTAACACTTCCCAATGTTACTTCGTTTTAACAAAAGCTATATTTGAGAAGCTTTCGAGTTTTACCTACACAAGATGTGTGACAGTTTAGTTGACGGTGTGTACAGTTTAGTTGACGTCAAAAAATTAATTCTTCGAATTTTAGTTGCGTCTTAATTACAGGATTAATGAAACTTCGTTGTATTGTACGGTTTTTGGTGTCGTTACATATTGAATAAATTACTGCTTTAGCGTAAAATATAACACTTTGTTCTGAAACAAGTAACAACATGCCAACCGACCCACATCAAATTTATAATTCTTCTTGCAAATATTGTATACATAGGTGTGTTAAACTATTTAATATACTGGTCTATTCAGTTAAATATAAGAAGAAATTTACAACCATTTAATCGATGACCATATTAATTTGCCAGACACGTTGACCAACGCTTTGTTTGGACTATATGAAGCAAATGATATGATTTACACCATTTTAGCGACAGGTAATTGAGGTTAAGGACCCTGCTTTTGGGATCGGTGCAATAGCTTCTCACAGTATAAACTTTTAGGGAAGGCCAAGTCTTAGCAAACAGTTATCGCTAAATTATTTTGCCTGTCTTAGACAGTTATTAAATAAATTGCATTGGTCACAACTTGTGGGTTAATGCATTGGCGTTTGCTAAATCCTTCTTAGGGTCGGATTATTTCGAGTCCTGTTTTCTAAATTCGCTTTTTTCAGATCAGTAAGGTTTGGTTAAGCATATCATATATATCAAATTTCGATTAATCTTTTACCTGTTGTATTTAAATTTCAAACACCTATGGCCAATTATAGGTATAACTAACTCCAAATTTAACCACACGCCTGAGCAATCAGCTCTTTACGAGCCATCAGTCAAACACGGGATACAAATATCACCAGTGACGCCCGTTCAACAGCGACCTGTAACAGCAACTAAAAACCTTTGGAAGTCCATACATCGCTTAGTGACCAACCCAAACTAACCACAACTACCATATCACATTTATTATGAACCGACGGAAACCTACGAGCAACAATTTCCAAAAGCAGTGGAGCATATTCGGCTCCACCCACTCCGGTCCCGCACACGCCATCGACACCTGCGCCTTTTGAGGCTGCTCTTTAAGAATATGCTCCATCTGAATGGTTTGCACAGTATCCTACACCTTATAGATTTCAACCCACTCAATCAGCATCCAAGCACAGCCAGCAACCCATTGAGTTAGCACCGACACAGACGTACGAACCCCCTGCGCCGGAAAAGCCAACGATATCAGCAAACTACTGAACTACCACAGGTCGAGAGGGCCCCCCGCATTTACAATATACCACCATTCGGCCGGTGAACCACTCGAAAACCACATCAACTTGCACAGCAGGAATTGTAAATACAAGAGGCAGAGAGGAAAGCAGTGCAAAAGAGCTCAAGTCCGCGGAGCGCCCGTGGCCCCTTGGGAATTATTGGAACCGCGACCACCCGCTCAACGTGATATTACTGAAGCACAAGCAATAGCTGATCGGATTGTATGTGAGTTCATTGAAAATTTAATTAGGATACGTAGGAATAGAAGAAAGGAGACGAGCGAACAAGCTCGACTTTCCGAGTTCTTGGAATGCAGTCAAATTGTAAGAGCACGGCCTCGTGCCGCACCAATATCTAGTGAAACGGGCTCAACCATTGGCGAATCAGTTGAAGGTTTCCCCACACGTGGGAGGGATATGGAGCTGCCGTGCAGCGAACCCGCCAACGCACCAGGGAACCTTAATCAGCCGGCGTTAACTCAGTCACGCCCAGCGACCCCAGCTCGTGGTAGACCATGTGTTAGTTAGGCGGACGTGGTGGATGAAATTCCTATTAGCCAACGTATACGGGAACCTAGTCAGCAGCCATTCGACATGAGTCCCCCATTGATCGAGGTGATTGAACCTCCGTAGTCAGACGCGTAATTGAACGAGTTGCTGAGGAGGAAGTATCTCATCGCCAAACACGACCACAGCCCCATACGCGAACGTAGGATCGATACCACTCACCTGAGGGCAGCGTACCATACGGGGTAGGTGCCCGAGTTGCCTTCCAGCGAATCACTACTAGAGACATAGAGCCCCAACAACTATAAGACGAACGGTGCCAATGGCACAGCCTACGCTGCACATTGATCCTGTTATACCGAGAGATCTCCCACCGCATTTAGCGCCCGCCAGACACATTTTGTTTGATTCACTCAGGGATTTGTTTGACGACCGAGACATTGAAGAAATGTTAGCTGCTTATCCGGACTTGGAACCTGACGAAAACTGTGGACAACGCCTATGGCGGCCTAGACATTTCGGACTGGAGGTTGTTCGCCCTCCTAGGCAACCGCCTCGAGGGAGACGGCTGTAGTGCCCGTATTAACTACATTTTTAACGAGGAGCTCGAGCTCCCACCCAATACCACCACAGGAATGGAGAAAAACCTATTATTCGACGAATACAAAAACCTCTATTCTTTATTGCCGAATCAAACCGAAAAGTTCAAATACACCTCCGCATCGCATCTATGATTAAACACTATCGAAAATACAACTATAATAACAAAAATTTAGCTACATACAAATATGGAAATATAGCAAAAAGACAGTAACAACAAAACGCTGACCGCTTAATTTCGCAACATTACAATGTTCGCTACACATTCGAGAGCAAAATTTGGCGATTGCAAGAAATGTTACTTTTCGACAGCGTTGCAGTAATTTACAAAAGAGACACGTTCGCATCACGAAAATGTATTAAATCACAAAAAAAATAACGGACACTCCCGCATAACGGAAGAATCCTGTCAATCTCAATCGCTATCAGGTTTCAAACAAATCAATTATATCTTATCATCAACTGTCTTGCTCAATGTCATGTATCTTGTTCCAATTGATACAGTGGTTGACCCAGTGAATCATGCTTGATAGTGCACCGTTCTATCGATAGCGTGTAGGGCACATTCCGGATCGTCTTTTTTCTCCGCGCCCACATCACCCACATGACCCGGAACCCTTTGTGGCTCAGATATAAAGAATCGTATCTATCGTAGAGAGACCACTCAGTGTCGGAGCGTCGGTCGGAGAATCTCGTCCGTCTCGGCCATGCAGTAGTACCAGTTGACACAATCGATTCTTGTCCCCGCCAACGCTCCTCGATCCAAGTGGAATGATCCCGGCTCGCGGCATTGGGATGAGAGATCGGACTGCTGACGAGCACACGCAGGTGGCGATGTTGGCTTTGAGTGGTCACCAGCAAACGTTCCAGATATTTCTAAAGCTCAATCTCTTCGTCCAGTTTGGACTAGAGGCGTTGTATGACGCTGATGGCGCTATGAACGATGATCATCCGATATTGCCCAAGGTCAATATGTCGTTGCTCGATTTCATTCAACATGTCACTGTACATACCCCCGGACACCGCGGTGACGTCGCGGCCCAATATTTCTTCTAGGTTGCAATAGTAGCTGTCGCACAATACGAGGATGGTGCGTTTGTAAGCACGGTGATCTTCGGGGAGACTGTTGCACAGCTGTGACACTTCGTGTCGGGGATTGTATTGATATTTGAGGAACGCCTTGCTGACTCGACGGGAATACGACCGTAGCGGTGACAGCCACCAAACTGAATCGCTTTGAACTCGTCATCCGGGATGCGGCGTCGCAGACCAGACGACCAAAACATCTCGCTCGATTCTGTACACACGACGAATTTGATTTTGAATGGATCGTCGACTTCGTTGTAGCAGTCGATGAGTGCCCCGCGGCCGGTACTACCTGGGTGGCGGACTTCATTCAGCAGGATGCACTCCAGCATTGACAGCGATCAATAAACGAAAGCTGCCGTTGCCGGCATCTCCAACGACTTCAGCCACGGAACGATTTGAGCTGTATCCGATCGTAGTTTCTCGTCAGTCACTAAGTTTTTGCCAATTCGAATATTTAGTGTTGTCGCAAATATAGATACCAGTAACTGATTCCGATCGAATTGAAGACATGGTCGTTGATGGTGATATGATGTCCAGTCGAATACCGTGCCAGACCATGAGATGATAAGGTGAAGATGCAGGTTGCCACTTTGTTGCTGCAAAATAACAAAAATGTATTATTCCACCTTTACCCGACACCGAATATCACAAGTGGTTTTCACTATTGCCCATCATACGGCTCTTCTGCTACCCAATATAACTGCTGTCGGAACGCATGGTGCGTTCCAGTCGCGGCAGCGCGAGTCAATTGTCGACAATTACGCGCCCCGGACTCCCGCTGACTGGAATCAAGGACATCGGGTTGGGAAACAGACACTTCGATTGGGAACAATAACTTCAAAGCTCTTTTTATGTGCTTCCTGAAAGAAAAACCGAACTATAGCCGGTGGGCATAACCCGTATCGACTAAAATGTAGATTGGTTATGACACCTAATCGCTAAGCCTTGCGCGGCAGACCGTTCTTAACAATTACAACCGCACCAACGCTTGGTGATTCATAAGTTGAATGGCGACGTTAGGTTCGGCTCCAGCGTGTTCGGAGACTAAGTAGGTACTGATTGCGCCAAATGTTCTAAAACTGGTCAACAATTGCTTGGAGACGTTTCCACTTGTCAATCAGGCTATCTGAAGTTGTTGTTTGATATCTGTAGTCATCGTGATTGGCGTCAAACTGCGACAATCAATAATGTGGTCCACCTAAAATTGTGATGGATTTAGCGGTGGCTCAAATCGAACTCTGAATACACCAACGGTCGACTATCAACTACCGCTTCGACTTCCGATACGATTTTTCGTAGCTCACACGACAACACACAACGATTATCAAGTGAGCTTTTCAACACTTTCTTGACAATGCCGATCAACCGATCATAGAACTCTCCCATCCAAGGAGACAATTCTGGAATGAATTTCCAATCCATCCCGCGAGACGCTGAAAACTGTTGTACTTCATCGCTTACTACGACATCACGACAAATCCGTCACAACAAACGTTCAGAGCTCTGGAAGTATTTCGCCTTGTCCGAAATGACCAGATGTGGTGCCCCGTAACGCGAGACAAATCGTCGGAGACACGTCACAAATTGATCAACCGCTATGTTGTTCAAAACGTCCAAGCAGACGGCTCGCACTGTAGAACAAGTGAGCAAACAAACCCACACTTTCTGAAGTGTGAGTTGAGTGGGTGCTTTGATCAAAAGAGGACCATGATAATCGATGCACACACACGCAAATGGCCGCTGTCGCCGAGCCCGAAACAGTGAAAATGGTGGCTAATTCGGTACTCGAAATGACGCGCACTATTTTGCAAATGCGGCACCCATTGATGGCCTTCTTGACGCTACTTCTATTATGAACAACCCAATATTTGTGGCGGACCAACGATAGCGTTTGTGCCGTTCCCGAATGGAAGCATCGCTAATGACAATCTAGGATGACAAACTTCGTGAAGTGATCGTCGCTTGGTAACAACTTGGGCCGCACGGCATCTGCTGGAAGATCGGCCGATTGAGAATAATACCGTCATCATCGACATACAACTGCAATTGATTGACCAGGGTTATGGCTCGATGAGTAGGTTTCTGAACCAGAACGTCAGCAAAATGGTTCAACTGGTTCCGTTTTCCCAAATCGTTTCAGCTGCTGATAGTTCCGCTACCGATAGCTCTTCAGTGTGGCGACTTCGTTTTCGACCACTGTGGATGAATCGGAACACCCAGCTAGTGACGCAACGTAATCGCCGTAATGAAGAGAACTGTTCGACTGGAAGAAAAATGGGGATTGGCTGGTCGACGGCTGTACAAATAATAGCCTCGATAACGGACCCACCGACGATCTCTAGCGCCGTCGTATATAACGGGTCCGTTGTATTGACATCAGCCCGGCGACGTGGCAACGTGCTGCTGTCATGGACGAGCCACGATGCGCCATCCCACCAGAGCATGTTGTTCGCGACGTCATCATGCGAACATGCTCGCGACGTCAATCACCAGGATTTTCTTTTGTTGGCACGTATCGCAACTCTACATCCTTGTATGATATGATTCTAGCAATACGGTTCTTCACAAAGGCGGTCCCAATATTTGCTTTCGATAACCACTGCAACACGCACTAGGAGTCCGACCAAATGATCTTCGATTTTATTGGGACAAGGAGCTGCTCAGCCACAAACGACAATATGCGGACGCCCACAACTAAAGCCATCAATTCCATTCGAGGGATGGATAATTCTTTCAGCGGACCAACACGAGGCTTGGCAAAGACCAGCGACGACATCATTCTGTCGCCCAATTCCGTTATCATATATACATCAGTCATATATACGTAGATTTATCAAATATACGTCATCAAGCGATTGTCGACCAGTTTTGGAACATTTAGCGCAACCAGTACCTACATAGTGTCCGCACATGCTGGAACCGAAACGAACATAGCAACTCAACGGATGAGACCCCAATCGTTGGTACTTATGTAATCGTTAAGGACGGTCTGCCGCGCAAGGCTTGACGATTAGGTGTCATAACCAATACATTCAGTCTAGACGGGTTATGCCCGCCGGCTACAGTTCGGTTTTTCTTAGGAATCAGTAAAAAGAGCGTTGAAGTAATTGTTCCCAATCGAAGTGTCTGCTTCCCAACCCCATGTCTTTGATTCCAGTCAGGGGAAGTCCGGGGCGCGTAATTGTAGACAATCGACTGGTGCTGCCGCGACTCGAGCGCGCCATGCTTCCAAACAGCAGTTAGATTGGGTAGCAGAAGATCCGTATGAGGGCAATAGTGGAAAAAACACTTGTGATATATCGGTGTCGAGTATAGGTTGAGTAATACTTTTTTGTTATTTTGCACACAATGAAAAACTGCGTCTTCATCTTATCATCTCATGTCTGGCACGGTATCCAACTGGACATCATATCATCATCCACGGCCATTTCTTCAATTCAATCAGATGCAGTTACTGGTATCTATATTTACGGCAACACAACATGTTCGAATTGGCAAAAAATAGTGACTGACGAGAAACTACGGTCGGATCCAGCCCCAAATCGTTTCGTGGCTGAAGTCTTTGGAGGATGCCAGCAACGGCACCTGTCGTTTATCGATTGCTCTTGATGCTGGAGTGCATCCCTTCTTGATAAAGTCCGTTCCCCAGGTAGTACCGTCTGCCGGAAGTCGACGATCCATTCAAAATCAAGTTCGCCGTGTGTACAGGATCGACGAGATGTTTTGGTGCTCTGCTCTGTGACGCCCCATCCGGGATGAAAGCGACTCAGTTAGGTGTCTGTAACCACTACGGTCGTTTTCTCCGTCGAGTCAACAAATGTCAATACAATCCCTACACAAAGTGTCACAGCTGTGCAACAGTCTCCCCGAAAATCACCGTGCTTGCAAACGCACCATCCCGGTATTGTCCGACAGCTACTGCCGCAATCTAAAAGAAGTCATAGTGGTGTCCGGGGGTATGTACAGTGACATAGTGAATGCAATCGAGCAACGACATATTGACCTCGGGCGATATCGGATGATCATCGTTCGTTGCGGCATCAACGTCATTCAACGCCCCAAGGCCAAATTAGACAAAGAGATCGAATTTTGGAAATATCTGGAACGTTTGCTGGTGACCACATCGCCACATACGTGTGTTTGTCAGCACTCCCATTCCTCATCCCCATGCCCGTAGCAGGGATCATTCAAATAGATCGAGGAGTGATTGGCGGAGACGAGAATATATTGTGTCAACTGGCACAACTCCATGGCCGAGACAGGGTTCTCCGATCGACGCTCCGATATTGACTGGTCTCTCTTCGATAGATACGATTCTTTTCGTCTGAGCAACAAACGGTTCCGGGTCATGTGGATGATGAGGGCGCGGGGACAAAAAGCGATCCGGAATGTGCCCTACACACTCCCGATTTGGAATCGGTGCAGTGTGAAGTGCGATTCACGGGGTCAACCACGGTGTACTATTGTAACCAGATACATGACATTGAGCAAGGCAGTCGATGATAAGATATAATTGATTTGATTGAAACCTGATAGCGATGGCGATTCAGAGGACTCTTCCGTTATGCGGGAGTGTCCGTTATTTTTTTGTGATTTAATACATTTTCGTGATGCGAACGTGTCTCTTTTGTTAATTACTGCAACGCTGTCAAAAAGTAACATTTCTTGCAATCGCCAAATTTTGCTCTCGGGAATGTTGCGAACATTGTAATGTTGCGAAATTAAGCGGTCGGCATTTTGTTGTTACTGTGTTGTTGCTATACTTGTATATTTGTATGTTGCTAAATTTTTGTTATTATAGTCGTGAGTTGTATTTTCAATGGTGTTTAATCATAGATGTGATGCGGAGGTGTATTTGAACTTTTCGTTATGATTCCGCAATAAAGAATAGAGGTTTTTGTTTTCGTCGAACAATAGGTTTTTCTTCAGCGCCAGTATTGCAACGAATCTTACTGTAGGAATCACAACCACTTCAACAAAACTTCGTGGAGCAAATTCAACGACCTCGCGTGAGGAACCACACCATAAGTTGCGCGGCCCATTGAAAGATTCCTTTACAAAGACACGCGAAGGCCAGAACTTTCCAGTACGACTCCGTTGTACGAAACTATTAAACAGTATCCAATCGAATATGCTTCAACGGAGATAGGATAATAGCTCCTTGTCACCTATCTGTTCGGCAAGGAGCAAGCTAAACATGTTATGGCTGACTTAAAATTGGGAGCTCTAGACATTTTGCAGCTATGTCTCCTCGAAATAAAAAAAGTTCCTAGATCGAGAAACAACAGAGCGCTTCCACCCAATATTCTTCATCTCATGCAAACGGTGCTCCTCCAAAAATTCGAGATACCTTAATTCCAGAACACTTTGCTTGCCGGACTCGGAAAACTGCTCGAAATCAACAGATTGGATTTATTTTAGGGAATTGGCCTAGGGCCTGAAGATATTGCTATCGGCGGACGACCATGTTTGTGTCACAACCTCATGGGTCTCTTACTAGAAGAAATCGGAACATTCATCCGTCACCTCGTTGCTTCTTGGCTGACCGTAATCGTACTAGACTCGCTAGCAGCGCCTTGAGTCAAGACGGCCGCCTCAAAAGAATGGTTCGATATGGCATGGCCCAGAGCGACCATGCAATTCCTCGTTCGAATGGCCACCTGCATTGTGCAGAATAAATGTGCCATGATCCTTGACGATTATGGAGCTGCATTACGTCCCAGGCCACATGATGGCCGCTATTTGGATACACCAAAGTGGGTCATGCATCGTGTACGCCGTTACATATGTTCGCTCGACTATTTACTAGCCGATGGAGCGCGAGCGATTATCCACCCACCCCTCTTCACATTGGGGTATCGAACAGGCCGCACCCGGGTGCACAGGGTCACTTTTTGAATGGGGCCCCAGTCCTGGGAGATCCGATGTTGGAAGGAAATTCGCTAAGAGGGCACATGCGAGAGAAAGCTGATTCTAAATCCTTGTAATTAAATCCGAAAATTTTCATTTAAAAATTTAAGAGATGTCACAGGACCGTTCCGGTCTGTTACTCGTGTTTCTGCAAGGTTATGGTGCTAAAATTACTTAGAAACGCCTAAATTGGCTTTACACAACGATAGGACGACTTTTACAGTACAACTTCAGCGTATTAAAATCAGATTATGGGAATTCTCCTTACAATGAAATAGCATGTTGCATGGTGCCATTGTCATTTTCGTAACGGGTTTCGCGTACTTTTGACATGTGTCACTTACTCGTATGTGCCTTTTATATGTACAATAGCATTCTTTGAATGTTTTGTTTACGCCTATGTGACATATGCTTTCAATGATCTATTCTAAGTGGATTTGTGTGGAGAGTCGTTTATTTTATACATAGCAGAAACAAAGGTCGAGGATAACGAAAAAGACGGTACCAGGGATATAAATAGGGTATTAAGTTTTTTGAAATTTTTTGTACGCGGAATTTATTCGGAACTTGACTAGTCGTACCCTTATGCCGTCGAAACTTTAAAGTTATAGCTGTCCGCGACAAGGAAATTATTGACAGCTCATTTGGAAGTGAACGGCGAATGTTTCAAAGTTGGGTAGGTAATAGCCAATTTTAAAAGTATTAGAATCACAGACGCTGATTGCCAGCTGCACCACAGCGTTATAACGGTTACGTAGATCCACAGATGAAACAATGGTTTAGCAAGAAACTGAAAACAACGAAAAATCGTGAAAACAGTAGTTTCCGAGTAATCGGAAACGACGAAGGTTGGGTTCGTTCGTCAGCCGTGACCGACTAATGGTTAATATTTCGGGGAAACTCCCCGAGTACTTTTCGATATTGCATTTTACAGCTTCCGAAATGAGACCAACATAGCCGAAATCGTATGAGAACTTAATCCACACCTCCAGAACAGATCACGTCAAAACTGTAGAAACTGCCGCTACTTACGCTAAGTTGGGCTGTTGATAGTGGTCCGGAATAGGTGTATTTATTATCGTTAGGCATGGCATATATGTATATAATTAATTTTAATGTACTTGAATCTTCTTTCTCTATTACCCGAATAAATCCTCCCATACCCTCATCTTCCTGTGGATATTTACGATGCCAGAAATTTGTGTGTCTGACAAGTAGCTTCAGCCGACTTTGTCGAATTATTGCAAGAAGACATCCCTTACTGAAATCAAATATCTTGCTGGATAGGCCATGTCGTCGAATGGCTAATAGGCATCATCTGGCTTCGTTGAGGTTGTTGGTCTTCCTACGAACAGCAAGAAAACGTTCGCTTTCACTTCATTGACTGCTAAAATTGCTCGACCATCGACGGTATCACCCTTCCTTCTTCTCGTTCGGGTTTAATAGGCGGGAATTTTATACGTCATCAGGTAGCCCTCCCATCAAAGAATCTAATGAGTCTAAGCGAGTTGGGTCCTACGCAACCGTTAGGTTGCTACAAAACTGCCCCTCCGTTTTGTGTCTGTTTTACAGTATATGCTATGAAATTCGACATAAAATCTTTGTATTTTGTGGCGCCCCCATATTGGAACCTTAGTGCTGAACACACACATTTGACCCCTCATTCAGCCTCGTGGCGAACACTATAATATTCGAAGGGTCTCTGCTCAACCATCTGTTGGCCTGCTGTGCGCCTTTAAATGCACCCAGTTTAGGTTGTGACATAATAGAGGGCGCAAAATACAAAAATTGGCTAAAACTCGAAAGTGCGCAAATAACCCCTCATGTTCAGGTGGCTGAGACATCTTCAAATATACCCGCAGGGTCGTCGACCATCCACCTGTTAACCTGGGACAACTGACAACAGCGCCCCTACCATCGTCAAAGCTCTCTATTTTTGCTAGTTTAGCGCACATTTGTAATTTTTACCCGCGGGACAGGGATAGTACCCCTGATTCGAACCGCCTTCTCATAGCGAATCCCATGCGGGCCTTGTTCGGGCCAGCCGTTACTGTGGGATAGCCCGCCGAACCTCTCTATATTAATACATATTAGTTGACTCTAGTGGGTCAACTCCCAATTTTACGTCTACCCCTTTGTGCGAGGTGTCTTTCGAGCCACATTTCGTCCTAATCTGCTGCCTGTCCCTCCGGATTCTTTGGGAAATTCCTCGGCCCCATCGCCTTCAGCTGCACCGTGCTTTCGTTTCCTTTTATTTCTTGTCCTTTTGTTTGACCTTTGGTTTCTTTGTTTGTTGCTGCCTATCTCTCTCCTTACCTTTTCACCGCACTCTTTATGCGACCTTTTGCCTTCCTGTTTGTCTTCTCGTTTTCGCTCTGTCTCTTCTCTTCCTTAGTTCTCCCTGTCTGTTTCCGTCATTTCTTTTAGTTGTCTCTTTTATTAGGTATATTAGTAATGCTTGTTAACTTATATGTATGATATGTCAAGAATAATGGACAGCCACCAGACAGACATACGAATATATATATATGACCAATCAAATGTCTAAATAACATACACAAATTTTGGTTAAAATCATGAGTTTTATGAATTATAGAACTGTAGACACGTACGACCGCATAAAGGCATGAAGGGGTGAGTTTGCAGCCCGGTCGTGGCCCCAGGGACACATGGGCAAGAGCTCCTTCCGGCAGGTGGTTTCCCAGGGCATGCTTTCCAGGCTGCCTATTTGGGTCCCGTCCGACGATCCATACCCTCTTGGAAGGTCTGGAAGACGCTTACTCGTACTAAAGGGAATAAATACAAAATCTAGCCTAACATAAAAACGTGGAATCTGTTCGCACGGAAAGACTGTAGGGAATTTCGTCAGGATTATGATTAAAACTATGCAAATCGTATTGCCGGCATGACAAAGACAAAGGACCAGACAGATGGTCGAACGAACGGAAGTTAATACTTTCGTGGGCACATCAGCTTGTAGTAAACTAGGATAAAATACCGTCTAAGTAAATGTTTTGTGCCAATTCTACTCAATTGAATCCACGGAAAGCTTAATGTTAACTTCGCAGACGATGAAACTGGCAATCCCGGCTTGAATGCCTGTCTGTACGGATGCGTGTTTAGCCGCGCGATTGCGAGCTGTCTCTTTTAACATATTTTCATGAAGCGTCTAGACAAATTAGCACTTATTCGTGGAATTAAGTCCTTCGGTAATGGAACCTTCTACTGTCAACTATAATTAATTTCTATATGAGTTGCGTTACTTTTGCGATTTTTTGAATAATATATTTTCATCTTCGACCCAGACTGCATTCCTCTTCGAAAAACAATAGATTTTAGCTCAGAAAATTAAGACAACATGTTCAACTTTGGCACACATTTGCAGGTGCGACACACTCTTTTGTCTCTGCGGTCTTCCTTGGAATTGAGCCGCCAGAAGTTTACGATAGGATTGGATCTCCAAAATTTTCGATCGGATCATCGTTCTGAAATTCTAAAACAATCTTAGAATCCGGGCTCGTTTGTTATTGGAGACTGATTGAGTTTCCATACGACTTGTAGGAACAAATTTTCGAGGTCAGGTGATCCGTTCGACTTCGGCAGCAAGAAGTTTGCTCGACTTTACTGACCGGCTCCGTTGCTTGATTTTGTTTGTACTTCTACGCAGTGTGTCTAGTAATTAGGTTTCTGTTTCTCTTTTATCACGGGCTTCACTTGATGCTGGATTTGGACGTGGACGCGGGTTGTCCTATTCCGAAAGTTATAGTCACGGTCGCGGGTGATGGGAGATAGGGGTTTATTATCCCCTAGATGCAGCTCGAAGAAGAGAGGTGCTTGCGCGTATATCTATATGAACATATATTGTTCCTCAACAAGGATCCAGTGTTGAAGGTAGCTGGTCGCTCATTTCTTTGTAACTTATTTGTCGTCCGCCGTGGGGCCAACTCGCCTCGTCTTCGAATGGCTAAACCTAGTGTTGTCTGGAAATCACTTAACATGGTCGAGTTCCGATTTGTGTGATCAGGGGAAGGGAGACTGTCGTTCTCGCTACTGTATGTCATTCTGGTTTCCCGGGTTTTAGGTATATCCTAAAACTATTTAGATGATTTGGGTCCATGCTTTACATGATGATTGAGCTGAGTTAGGTACGTAGACTTTTCTCTCAGACCGCCATGATTAAAGGTTATTGGTAACGAAAGCTAGATGAATAACGAGTTGGATTCAATTTGGGCTTGTTGTTTCTGCCAAGCTCATCAAATTTGTAGTTTAGTAGATTGTTTGGCGCTCATTCCGAGTTTGGGGCCGGGCGGACTTGAGACTTAGGATGGAGGACGCGTGCTCACAATGGCCCTACTGAATCCTCGGGTTGGGTGAGAAGTTGTAATTTTCCTTTCGAATTAAGTAAATTTGGGAATAGTAAAGACGCGCAAAATTCTAAGATCAAGGCTACTTGAGCCTAGGGACCATAGGTTTTGCTTAAAATGTTTGCTTGGTGCTTCGTATGGCTTTTTGGTTTCTTCGTTGTTTCTACATAAGTTCCAACTGTTCCCCTGGTGCCACTGCCGATTCATGGATTGTACGCTATTAACTGGACTTACGGTGCCAAAATTTCAGTCACTGAAAATTGGTTGTTGCAATTGTATTTAGTTATTGACCAAGAAGCCTTCTACTGAGGTAGTTGAGCCACAGCAGCAGTTGCAACAAAATCAGAACAAACTGGGCACTCAGGATGAGTCGTTGCCCTTTCCCTAAATATACGAAAACTGTTATCAGACCTTGTTACATGAGACCTAACGTATAAAATAAAAACACAGAGCTGGTGAGAGTATGCGGGTATAAGGCATCCTTGAACCAGTAGAAAATTAAGCACCGACAATGTTACACGCGTCATATTGGGCTTACGTTTGTTTTACCTTTTGTTGTCAGTGCATTTTAAGTTCCAAGGATAAATCAGGCTAAAAGTTCTAAAGGGTCTGCATTCAAATATTGTTGGATTACATTTAGAATCAAGACAAATTTATTAAGCTCTTCAGGTCCAAATTTCTCTTCTGATCTTAGGCATTGCTAGTGAATAGGCATAAGTTAGAGCCGCGTTTTAGCGTCGAGAAATTTGCCGGGTACCTTCTTAACTGAAAACCTGTAGCAGTTTTCACTGGCCGTCATTTTTGAAATTCAGGCTAGGTGATATCAAGTTTACATAGGCTCTACTAGACGTCGGTTCATGGTCCGGCAATTGAACAAAAAACAATTATGGCTTCTCTTAGGAGTACACAGCATTAACAGGGGTTAATTATAGTCAAAATTTTAGCCTAAGCACGCGGAAAGCCGAATTAGAGACAATATGCATCATATAGCATGCGCACTCACCGGTTGAAATTTACTCCCGATTTGGGAAAAGTTTAGCCTCAGATCGCGTACGAAGCAAAACCTCTTTAAATTTTCATAGCGACTTGATCGTTGATTTTTTGACGATTTTTGTTTTATCAGCGCTGGCCTTCCAGCTTTCAGTTAGCATTCGCAGTTTTAGCGTTGAGCTTTTGGTTTGGGTTCCGTAGTTTCATTTATATTTCTCTCCCTTTCTCGTAGCATATAGTCAGTTATCAGCACGACGACTGAAGCGCTCGCTCTCCCATAAGTTAAACCAATGCTCGTGAAATATCAAAAATACGAACATTTCTGTCGCACCCGTATAGTGGCAACGCAGTACGACAATAATACTACACGCAACAACAATAGAAGAATAGAAAGGCGGGACGAACATGAAAGAGACAGTAAAATTTAAGTATTAGGGTGAAAAGCTCGCCGGACGTAGAAGATGTTACGAATGAGTTGCCAGGTGTGGAGAACGGAGATGTAGTCAGGCTTAAGGTTAATCAGCGAATTTAAGTCAGTAAGTTATTCGCGCAACAAATTTAGGGAAATATAGAATTCGTGAAAATATGAACCAACTTCAGGCATGACCCGTGCCTCGTAGATGGGTGCAGAGTATGTCTTCGGAGCCTAACTTGGAATTCGGCCGTAGTACCGTTGCAAAAATTAGCCAGATTCTCCTGAACAGCATAATTGGATGAATAACGAGTCACTGAACATCGTACATATCGCCGCTTAATGCCGTTCAAACTTTGAGAGGGGGCGACCCCTAACAGTGGTCAAAATCGCGCCCCAGCAGCTTTAGTATAGCTAGCCCAATGATCTACACCCAAATAAATTTTGTTGCCGTACAAAGCCAATTCATCATTCTTGACCGGTTTACGTTATGCAGGTTTCACAGAATAATGAGTGCTAAAAGTGGGCGCTTTTGTCTATAACAGCCTTCTGCAAGAAGTTAAAATATCTAATGGACGGCTATATGATATTTTAGTTTCTTGCAAACGGCTGCTAGAGATGTTTGTCTTTAATGACTGCTTGTTTGATATTTAAATCTCTAACAAATAGCTGTAAGAGATTTTAGACTTATACAAAAACCCAATTAATGCAAAAATCTGTAACAACTAGCTGTTAGAGACTAAAATCTCTTGCAGCTAGTCATAACAGATTATTGTCTCCAATGGCTAGCTGTTAGAAACTTTTGTCTCTTACAGCCAGCTATAAAATACAATTGTCTCTAATAGCTGTCCATTAGAATTTTAAATATATAACGGTTGGTTGTAAGAGATCTTTTTATGTCACAGCTGGCTGGTAGAGACAAAAGTTTCTACCAGCTAGTCATTAGAGACAAAAATCTGTAACAGATCTGCTAGAGATTTTAGTCCGTTACGGTTAGCCAAAGAGACTATATATAGAAGTTAGAAGTGAAGTAACATGTCAGATGGAATCTGACACCTTTTCTTTGCCCGGTCATGTCGTTAAAGACCGCGAATAATGGTATGTATTTTGCAAATACCTTTTGACTTTTGCAGGTTTATCAATTAATTGGCTGCTTCTGCGCATTAATCTGAGCCTGAACCCCCACCTTAACACCAAAATTTTGCTGTTCCATTTGAGGGCTAACTTTGGCTAATAGTGGAACAGTTCTAGAATGTTGTAAGTGTTGCCCCGGGTCGTAACTTCCTCGTCAGCTAATTGGCAGATGCAAGAGCTAGTTGTCGAAAAGACAAAAGCCCGAATAGCTGGCGCCCCCCCTGAGTCGGAATATAGATTAATGTATCTCGGCTTATCATGAAAATCGGTTGAGATCTAAATAGCTACGGCAGAGCAACGCCACCGTGAGGCAAATTCAAAGCAAATCTAGGAACTGGGTTAGTAGAGAAAGTACAAAGCCTTTAGTCATCCTAGAGCAATTCACTCGATGGTATCGCTTGAGCGGTGTGAGAGTGTGAGCGAAGGCGTGATACTTTACACCGTAGATCAACAAATCCAGACTACTGGCAATTCGAGTGCAGTACACGACATCAAATTGTGAGGAGATAGCAGCAGTGCACAAGCTTGTTAGACCGAAGCGATGCCACGTTGATGAGCTGAAGTGCTGTGACACTGCAAGGAGCTTGAGGTATTTACAACGTTTTTTAACGAAGGGACTACTGTTCTGGCTTGTGCGCGGTATCACTCAGATCTCTGTGCAAAATAAATGATCGTATCATCACAGATTCGTGGAGACATTGGCTCTTAAGCTTGGTAAATGGTACGGTGTGTACTCGAAATCGGGAGTACCCACCCCGACCAAAGTATCCGTTGGTTGGTTGCCTGACGTTAGGGTTAGATGAGTGTTATAGTTCATACACGATCGATCAGCCGCTCGAATAATCGTTAGTGTAGGTTAGTATATGACATACGGCGGGACGACGTGGAATTCGCGTTAGGGATATTATGCGAAGTTTGTAGGAGCAGGAAGGTACACCTGACGGATTTATTGTTCATAAATATATATTGATTTGTATGATATTCGATTTAATGTTAGCAAGCAGGCATTGATTTGTACCACGTTAGATTTAATAGCCATAACCAAGCATTGATCTGTACAGTATTCGAAGTGTGTATCGTAATTCGTGCATAACTTTTTAATATTTTGTGCTTCAATTAACCTGTGTATTACGAACGTTTTGGGTCATATCTTTGGTTTCTGCTTATTCTCCATTAATTGACTAAGACTATGCGGGTCCTACATCTTGGGCAGGATTTCTTCGTAGTTCCTGTGATTATTGGTAGCCTCGCGTGTTACAGGGAGCGAATTTCGAAGCACGTCAGCATATGGTTCTCGACCCATAGCTGAGCTAGACCTCGCTATAATTGGGTGACGCTGGAATGAATGTTCCTTGATCCATTATGTTGCGGGTGTCATGGTCAGTCTTACTTTTCCTTTGGACGTGGTCAAATTGAAACGCTCATGAGTAAATATTGTGTTTTGCTCGTGTTCTCCCAAGACTTTACCGGGAACGCTTTAGCTGTATGGCTTGTTTCTTGCATTATACTAGCGCTCGAATAAACTGTTGAAAATCTATATCAGCGTTCAGTGTTAGGTCCAGCAGCGATACATATTCTGAATGTTCGCATTTTTCCTAACAGACTAGTCAGCTATCTGCGGCATGGCATGGGGATAATAGATCCCAAACCCCGGCTCTTATGTTTCATTACCAATATTGCTATGATAATGCAGAAATTGCGAGAGTAATCCACACCCCCACTGATACAAATCGCTCATGGAAGCAATACGCGCGAACCACGATTAAAATTT
>JASANE010012112.1:0-13823 GCA_030248225.1 Trileptium ribeirensis | reverse complement strand
GGTGAGAAAATGCGATGCTATATCGCAAAATAGCGACAGCGAACAGCACCTACATCTTATTATATCACAAATCCTTGTTTGCCTGCGTACGGAAAATCTTTTTCCGTATATTTATTGCTTTTACGATCTTGAACTAATTTTACAAAAGAACAACCCAAGTGCACGCATCTTAAGTGGACCCACGCACAATCCGTTTTGTTGGGACCACACTTATGCTTGAACTAAAGTTGGTTTTTGAGCTTTGTTTAGCTACTCGTTGCATTTGAGCTACTACAAAGTGGCACTGTTTTCGACTTTATTATGCATCATTTACGATAAGATGCGTGTGCCAGGGCCAAATTATGTCACGCGTCAAACTCAACTAGTTCGGGTGAACTATAGTTTAGCTGGACTACTATGGTACATTTTTATAGCTTAGCTAGTCTTCATGCGACAAACAAGGAGCTTAGCTAGGCTCTGCGTGACAAACGGAGCGTCCGGCTGAACTGTCAATTGAGAAATTTTATTTAGTAATATGCTTAGTGTAATAGCTTTTTGTTCTATAGCATTTACGCAGTAATTCTAAGATATATATTGGTTTTAATATATACAATAACAGTTCTAAGTTGTATGCCGCTTTTGGGGCATTATTTAGATACGTATAGTAAAACGCAATATTCACGGACTAAATAGTCTCTGGCTTAAGTTATAGGGCTCAGCTGAACGCCTCGTGACAAAAGCACAGTCCGGCTCGACGCTCAATGACAAATGCGTAGCCTAGCTAGGCTATTCAAAATTTAAATAGTCGAGCTGGACTGTATGCGTGACATAGTAGCTAGCCCATTTGAACGCGTGACATAATTAGGACCATGCGCACGCATCTTATTGTAAATGATGCATTAAAAGATATGGGTCAGATATAATCTTACATGTATCATTTAAAGTGGAACGCAGTTCATTTGGATTGCACGTTGCATTAAACAGCACAGCGCTGTAAAGCGTTTTCTTAATTGAAAACACAATCGGTAGTGGTCAAAGTTGCTGGAAAATTTGTTTCTTCCCGTTTTTATGAAAAACTTTAAAGTTGAGTCCAAATGTTTTACTTCAGGGTTGTAAATCAGTTTTGACTAATACCAACAGAATGGATAGAGAATTTAAAAGTGGACAGTCACGCTGCGATGATATTATCAGCGGCATTATTGGTTTACAAATCCAGCAAGATTTAATTTGGCTCCAGTAATTTTTGCATGTTAACCGTTGTTATATCAAGGCCAAATTTGAGTGGTCTGAAACCTAATACTCAGCTAATCCTACGTAGATACCATAGGAACCACTACTGCGTTCGGCCAAAATTTTGTGTGATACGATATTGCTATTTTACATAATAAGTGTTAAGTTTACAAGTTATTACAATGTGTGGACCAAGATGCTAACCCTTTCATATCCGCTGGTGCCAGATGAACGCTGCGCGCATTCAGCAGTGTTGCATAAACTGAGTTTGTCTTGTGAGGAATGTTTGAACGTGTGATGTTTTTAATTAGCTTTACAAGATTAGTTAAGGAACCGAGCAACAGCTTCTACATAGTTCATTCGTTTGTGTACGCTCGTTTCAAATCTACAACATGCATTCAATCTCCTCAGCCGGTGAGAGTTTATGAAACATAGCACGATGTACCAAATACACAAAAGTGTTAAATGAATCCCAAATCAGTTCAATTATTAGAATGAATGCAGAAATTCTAATTGTGTCAAATACAAATCGACCAATTCTAGTGTGAAAATCAAAGGTGTCGCAAGACCTTCAAAAGTGGAGCCTTTTAAATTAATTTTATTCTAGTTAATTTTTTACGCTCGCCAGTAAATTGTGTGTGTCGCCCTTCACCCCAACAACACTCTTGCGATGTACATGATGAAAAATTACAGTTTGGATAGCCTGCCTCTAATTAATTCAATACTACAATACTTGTATTTGCGTTTATTGCGCTGCGTTTCTAGAAAAATTGTTTGGTATTGCAGAAGCCTACTAAAGTGACATAAACTAAAATTCATTCTGGCCACCAGCAGGTTAATGATATTAGCAGACACAATTAATATATTTGAGTACAATAAATGGATTGTCGAATCCTTGATTTGAAATCTACTCAAGTTGATTCTACCTATTTTTAACTTTGTGGATTTAAATATGGCAAAATAAGGTATTGAAAACAAAGAACCTCGATTTTGAATTGTCTAAAACTAATGGCGAATGCCATGGGGCGACAAGGGGCATATAACTCATTCCGATATTCATCGGAGGATATATGTTGTTAAATTATTTCTGTAAGGTTCAAGACAAAAGACAATTTATATCGAATATGATTGATATGTATTCCAAATGCTCCGGAAGGAGTCGCCATAACCTATCGAAGCACGTGGATACTTTGACTCGTGGATGCGATGCATGTCGAAGCACGTGTGGTTAGCACACGAGTATTTGGAGTCATGCGGCGTTTACGTTATAAAGGACCCCCTATGTGAAAGTTTTGTCCTCCTATGGCCTAGACCACACCACCCAGTGGTATACGGTATATACCCACACTATGTAATACAAAAGATGGTGTATGAGACACCATTATGGTAGCTATAGCGTCTTAATCTACCTATTGTTTTTTACTGACGGTGTTAAGGACACCATACACAAATCCATTATATATTGCGTGTAAATAACAGCATGGTGCAGCTAACACCATATAAAATTTATGGTGTAGTCTACACCATAGTATTACCGACTGTACACTGCCTATGTATACGATCTGAAAATAATATCAGAAACATCATGGTGTCCAAGACACTATATAATTAATGATGGAGGATATATGTTGTTAAATTATTTCTGTAAGGTTCAAGACAAAAGAAAATTTATATCGAATATGAATGATATGTATTCCAAATGCTCCGGAAGGAGTCGCCATAACCTATCGAAGCACGTGGATACTTTGACTCGTGGATGCGATGCATGTCGAAGCACGTGTGGTTAGCACACGAGTATTTGGAGTCATGCGGCGTTTACGTTATAAAGGACCCCCTATGTGAAAGTTTTGTCCTCCTATGGCCTAGACCACACCACCCAGTGGTATACGGTATATACCCACACTATGTAATACAAAAGATGGTGTATGAGACACCATTATGGTAGCTATAGCGTCTTAATCTAGCTATTGTTTTTTACTGACGGTGTTAAGGACACCATACACAAATCCATTATATATTGCGTGTAAATAACAGCATGGTGCAGCTAACACCATATAAAATTTATGGTGTAGTCTACACCATAGTATTACCGACTGTACACTGCCTATGTATACGATCTGAAAATAATATCAGAAACATCATGGTGTCCAAGACACTATATAATTAATGATGGAAGAGACACTCAGGGTGGACAAAACTTTCGGGATCCTGGAATCCTATATAACGTAAACGCTGCATCAGTACGCAGTAGGTAATTGCAAGACAGCTAATAAACAGATCAATTTTTAGTATGGTTACCAGTCGTAGTTTTGTTGCACATCAATTACAATTTGTAAAATTACAGTATTTACCTCATCAAAGACGGCAATCGACATTTTCGGTACTCCTTTGCTCACATCAGTTTCTTGAGCCTGAGCGTAAGTGTCTTCGTGTATCACGCGATACGCAGTATCCCACATATTTGCGCGCCTAGCAAGTTCCTTTGGAGTCGGCGTCAACGTGGCAATGGCTTTTGGGTTTGTTGAGTCGTCCATCTGGAAATTATTGTTATAACCACGGTATAATATATACAGAAAGGCCAACAAGTGAATTCAAACTACATTCACAAGTACACGAAGTAAATTTCGATACACAGTGATACTCCGGCCTGTCGGATCGTAAGGGTCTCGCAGTCCTCTACAACATGAAATAAAAACTAAGACTGTTGCCACTGTATTGTGAGACTTCTAAAATTTTTTACAAACAGAGATATATTAATCAAAACTAAAACTCATACAAGTAACTATGTAAATCTAATAAAGTTTTCTATGCCTTAGCGATGATTAGGTTTAGCAGTACATTATGTAGATTTAATAGAATTTTGGAGGCTCCTGTAGGCCGGAAACGACCACATTCTCGTATAAAAGATAAAGTACATTAGTATTTTCTAGCGTTATATTGCTCTACAAAATTTTTATAATGAAACATTGGTTTTAGGATGATTAAAGGTTGCCTACATGCCGAATATCACAGCTATTTTAACGTTTTCCATGTATTATTAGCAAAATTAAGTTAGCTTCCATTCCAGCTGCCGACAAGCGCAATGGAAATTAAGATTCCATTTTTTCAGAAGTGTGTAAAATTAGTTTGATAATTGTTATGTTTTTGTCTAGTTAGAATATTTTTAGCTGGCAGAGCATAATGGCAGGCAGTATATCATTACCAAGCAACAAAAAATTTGCAAAATATATTTAGTCTGCAAAATTGATAAAAATTAATTACCGTTGCGTGTTCATTGGTTTATGCAGTATGCATGCAGGTTGCACATTCAAATCGGAAAACTTTAAATGGCCGAATAGCTTGGCAGGATGTCACAAAATAACTGCCGATAACAGGTAATCACTCATAGAACATATTCACTAACCTTCAGAAATTTAATAAAATCATCTTTGTCGTTTTGTTACTGAATTAATTTATTCTATTTTGTTGGATTCCATAAATTTTATTTCGTTTTTGCCACAGCCATTGGTTTCACATCTTTTGAAACTGTGTAAAATGAAGGTCTGAGATATTATGAACGAAAATTAGAGGTGACTTTCGATCTTTCTTATCTGACATGGTTATGCACCCAATCTTGAGGTCATAACTATGATAGTGTATGTAGAATAATTAGGCTAGATGAAAATTTCTGCAATACATACTAGCATATGGGTACTTAAGGACACTGCGTGTTCATCGGTGTCGGAACCAAAAATTCAATAATATTATGGCATGATTCTTGACCCTGAATACTGTCACGTGCTTATTTCGCGCAGAGACATAGCCCCCGTCTTTTTTACATATAATTGATAACCTGCCCGCTATATTCCAACATATATATGGTGCTTCCAAGCTCTTAATTCTTTCTTTAGATACCGCGAAGGGCTGGTTTATTTACTTGGCTGTAATGCCGATCGCCAGTAGCATAGATATCGATAGCTGAAGCTTTCAGGCAGGACATATGCCGATTTTGGCAAGAACTAGAGTGGTAATCTTTTGTGTATTGACAAAAGTTAACAAATATACTTGCAAGTGCAGATAGACTTGGAACATGTCACATATATAGCTTAATGGTTAATGGTCTGTAGCATTTGCTTTAAATTATAAGGGCATCAACGCTGTATCGTGGTGTATTTTGTTAATGCTGAAGTGCCGATTATGAATTCTTAGAATTTTTAATATATTGCGCTTAGTTATCAGAATTTGTTGTTTTAAGCAGAATCACAAATCCTCCTGGAATACTGTGATTTTAATTGGCAGGAGTTGTATTCTGACTATTAGTCGAAATACTGGAACGTTGTAGGAGGGTTCCGAAGTTTGTTAAAAGGAAATGGTCCGACGAGGATTGCATCAGAAAAAAGTTTTAACGTTGGCAAATCAGGCAGGACCTTAAATTAAATACAGTATAAAATAGTATGCACTAAAGAACTACGAGCCAGTCAGAGATTAATACACCGACAGAGCCAGTCAGTATTTTCTTACGAAAAGAACGGTCAGATTTTACAAGCTCTGTCGAACGACGCTTTTTGTACGTACGCTTGTTTTAATTTTAACCTTTATAGTTTTTGGTTGAACATAGCTTCGTTTTTGTTCAACAGATTTCTCAGTAGTTTACATGAGTTTGTGCCAGGTTCATCATAGAGGATCAGCTCGTGCTGGCCCGAATCTATGTGGGGAAGATTTTTGTCACCGCTAACCGAGTCCATGCAGTTCTAAATAAGAACTCTGCATGGACATCCCAATGTAAATCGATTTCTATAGTCGATCAGATTCCTGTGGATAGAGTATTCATACTCTGTTAAAGTTGCATGAGTTAAATCATTATTTTGGTAGAAAAACTATAGTAGAACATGAATCTATGTGGGGAAGATTTTTGTCAGCGCTAACCGAGTCCATGCAGTTCTAAATAAGAACTCTGCATGGACATCCCAATGTAAATCGATTTCTATAGTCGATCAGATTCCTGTGGATAGAGTATTCATACTCTGTTAAAGTCGCCGTAGTTAAATCATTATTTTTGGTAAAACCTATAGTATAACATGTGTAGGAGATCCTTTGGCCATAGAGTTTCTCGCTACGATACTTCGACGTATTTGTATACACAAAATTACCTGTGAGAATTGTTTGGTGGACGAAAACTTGTAGCCGCTGCAATTCAGTGCTCGCTTTATAATTTCTTTATACGACTAATATAATATAATTTGACTAATTCTCTAGGTAAGGTGGAGTGATATGATCAGGCAGCAGGTTGCTCTGGCTCACTTAAGTATTTACTTTGTTATTGTAATATGCCTTACATTAGATGTTGTTGTTTCTATTGATTTGTGCCACGATGGTGCGCGGACGTTCGAAAGGCCACTACTGGCCAACAAAGGTGATTACATCAAGGATACATGTATATACATGTATTATATATTTATACATTTTGCCAAAGCAAGCCACGTGAGCTCTCATAACAAGCTTCGGAAAAACGTACCATGAATGTATGTGACCTCTGGTAGCTTCGCTATTATGTTATACCATAGTTATAGAATCAAACAAATTATGTAAAATATTTACATAGCTCCTACAGAATTGCGAAATTTTCACGATGGCAAGTTTAGGCCAACTAGTGAATTTGGATTTTGTCACTTTCGATAAATATGCCAAGCGCCGAATGCACATAGCCTACAGACTGTAGGACAATACACCATAAATTGCATTTTTCCATTTTTAACTTGAGGTTCGCTAGTTAGTAACTGTTGAAATAGTATTAGCAATTTTGTATAAGACTCATCAGTCATACCACCCGGCGCCAGGGTACCGTCCAAACAGCCGACATATGTTTTCCAGTCTACTTATACCAGAATTAATTCGTTCAATGTAGCAGGTGCGTGGCGAGCAGAAGTTGCTTAAATTTGTATAAAGCATCAAACTTTGTGAAAGCCGTGTTTATTTTGGCTATTCGTTTCTCGGATCTTTACGAATATGAGGATTTCCGCTTTGCAAGTCCAATATAGGCCTATATAGTGAAATTTTACTTTTGTTCTTACGATAATGGCTATTGATTTGCTAGTCTCGTTCGCTCATATATCTTTTATTGACGGTTGCGCTGTATTTAGTAGTAGTTCAGTAAAACCACTGAGTATCGCTTGTACTCTTGACTGTTGCGGCAACCCTTTTAGGAAGCACTGCAATAGTCCAAAGCTGTTCTTGTCTTTGCAAGGTTCCCGTTTGCACGCGGATTGCGCTGATATATTTGGTTTGCCCGTCACAAATATCTGTGGTAGTGGAAGAACATTAACATTTATGAGCGTGACAAAGACATAATTGTCGCACCAACCAGTATTTATGGGCATTACCATAATGCATCGCAAATTGACAAGTTCTCATCAAGATATGCATCCAAATGTCTATCACGTCTAAAGCTAATGTTTACTCAACTGACAATGGCTTTCAAAATAGAAGTTTTTCGCAGTAATGTATATAGCATGTCCTTATGCTGATTTTAAACAAACTGTATTAAGTATGTTTTTTAAGAATTTGATGCCTTAAAAGGATAGATTAAACCAGCTGTGGCTATTATTAACGACACAAATGTCGTCGTATCCTGCAATGCGGTACATTCACTGCATAGGTATATGTGACCGATCCACACAAACGACTTAGATCCTTCATCAGTGTCCAATCAATAAATTAGTCCAAGCCAAATAAAACCGAGCCTTAGACCTAAACCGAACAAATTTCACCCGGCGCGCCTTACCCAAACACGTTCCAATTAACATAAACTATGAGACTTCTTCGTGCTAATTCAACGACAATATGACTAAAACCATGCAATTGTTTTTTTACATTAGCGCGCATAAGCCGATTACTTAGGGACGGTGTTACGAATATATAGAGAGTACAATTGTTACAGTTGCACAATGATCGATAATATGTTGCTAAATTGCCACAATTGAGCGCGTAGCTTGCTGGCGTCTTAAGCTGTAATGTCACACACGGCAGTGCTACTAAAGTGCATGTATTTAAAGTGCGTTCATGTGTCCAATTATTTAATAAAAATTTGGTCAAAAGATGAGCTTATGCTGTAACCAAATTTTGATGAAAAGTGATCAAACTTTGAAATCGTCTTTTTTCTGAGTTGCTTATGCGGCGTTTACGTTATAAAGGACCCCCATGTGAAAGTTTTGTCCCCCTATGGTCTAGACCACACCATCCAGTGGTATACGGTATATACCCACACTATGTAATGCAAAAGATGGTGTATGAGACACCATTAACGTAGCCATGGTGTCTTAATCTACCTATTGTTTTTACTGATGGTGTCAAGGACACCATGCACAAACGCATTATATACTACGTGTTAATAACAGCATGGTGTAGCTAACACCATATAAAATTTATGGTGTAGTCTACACCATACTATCACCGACGGTACACTGCCTATGCATACTATCTGAAAATACCATCATAAACACCATGGTGTCCAAGACACCATATAATTGATGGTGGCAGAGACACCCAGGGTGGACAAAACTTTCACATGGTGGGTTCCTTATAACGTAAACGCTGCATTAATTTGAACTTGCAAACATTGTTAAAATATATTAACGGTACGCATTTAGTCAAGCGTGGACAAAGATACGTTATCTGACAAATTTTAGTACCAATTTTGATCACAAATTTCAAAGTCCGCTACAATTTCCGATTACAAATAAGAGTAAAATTTTTATAAAGATTTGGTGAAGTTTTAGGCTCAAATTTTGCGTAAAGTTTGTAAGTGTGAATGCACCTTAAGTATGAATACCCGAAAACCGCTTCCGAAAACTGTATTGTCAATGGAATGCAGTCGATATATTAAACTTGAATATATTAAGTTCAACAGCTGTTATCAGATCGTCATAGCCTACATAAAGACGCTTGCTATAGCTCATTTAATATACGTAATCGGAACTGAGGTCAGCCCTAAATTTGCGTTATTTAGCTCAAAAGCTTGCAAACGGAATAGGTTTGTCTAATGATTTTACTTATAAATATCATTCAATAATTTAATTCTATGTCAAAAATCTGTAGCTTGAGTGCGTGAATCTGAATATCTTTTCCTAGTATTATACAATCATACTCTTGGCTCAAAATCTCGTGGCAAAACAAAATCCAAAATTTCACGATAAAGATGCTTTTATAACCGCTGGGTTGGCATTCGTAGGACACATCAAACGCTAAATTATTCCACCGCTGCTGCGTCACTTTGGTGTGTTCAACAAAAAACGATAATTAAGTTTTCAAAACTCGTAGTAATGACGTAATGGACACATTCACTTACGAGGGAGAACGCTCACGTTTTACAGCAGCTATTTAACTATAGAAACATCCTTTATTTTAGCAGTTTAATATTTAGCTAACCGCTTTACGTCGATTCGTTTAATATATAAACATATCTACGGAAATGCAGCTATGAAATGTAATCAGTGGTACTACACGACTTTTCTGAGTTTTATCCATTTGGTTGGAAGTTAATTGATTTTTGGAGAAGTCTAAGCGCATTTGTGAGATTATATAATTATAACTAGCACCGTAAACGACTTCTGACTGTGTTCATATCAGTGTATGTAACATATATTGTTATACATGCAAATCTGATGCATTTATAAAAGTAACAGTAGCATGGTAAAGGAGTATCAAAACAATATTGTGCAAGTAATTTCCTTATATTATGAAAACTTACGATGCAGTCGTGTACACCTTACCCATGTTGCCATCTTACAATACCGTCAGAAACACTATGGCGTCAATGAACCGCACAACATATAGTGGTAAAGACACTAAGGGTGGATAAAGCTTCAATTTGCTTTGTTATTTATAATGTAAACACTGCATAATGGTATGTAGTTTACAGTTCTCACGATTTATTTGGATTTGTCCACAAATAAGTTTTGGTGTATTCGCGAGGTTTTGCCGCACAATATATTGAAGCTTCTCGAGATTGGCCGAGCCTAGCTTTGGATATTACGCACTCTGAAAAAGTCATGATACCAATTTACGCACAGCCGCAAATTTGCAACTTTGTACACTTACTTGCGCTTATTGACTTCAAAAACGGCCGCTGTACAACAATACTTAGCAGATAAAACTAGATTCTTTATAATGATGACTCTTCGTATTGAGTCTTCGTTCTAGTTAAGTACACATATAGTTAGCGGAACTAAATATCACCGACTCTCAGCGCATTATTCTGTAATTTTTAGCGCCGCAGAATCACTGGCGATGCTCTCATCACATGTTGAATCTCGATAGTATAGTAATAATTGTAGTTTTACATTTGTTGGGATAATCGTATGAAACATTTGTGTTGACGGCAGTTTATATACAAATTACTCACACTACTTGACATCGGCTCCACCACGAGTTCGCGCTTCTCCTTTCTCTTTTGCAGTTCTTCGGAATCTAGTTGATGATTTGATACCGCGTTCAAGATTCGACAGCTTTGTTCATGTTCTCGTTCCCATTTTTCTTTACGCCGCTGAATTGCTTCTGAATCAGGGTCCTGTGATGTCGTATTTGCGTCAAAACTTCGGGACAGCTGTTCTATTGTGGGCACCACCCTCTTCATGTTTCGTTGAAACTGCTGGGCAGCTAGTTGTGACTTAGAAGCGTCAACTAGTGCAGTAACCCCGCTTTGCTCATGCCGACGCTCCCATTTCTCTTTGCGGCGCTGAAGTGCTTCGGAGTCGGGTTCATCAGCAAAATCAATAGACCCATGAGTCCACGTGTTTAGATCATAGATCTGGCACTAAAAATTTGTTATGGTTGTTCTGTGATATGAATTATATAATGTTTTTGCGACCAGATATTTGTGGCTGCCCACGGAGAAGACAGAAATACTTTTGAAAATGACGAGGTCGTAGCAAATCACATGGAACTAGTGTGATTAAAGCTAACGCGTCAGTCTGTGTATTGACAGCTAGCATAATTACGTCAACCTGTGTATATAGAATGGCGTACTGTCAAAAACGCATCAGCAGTAATGTGAAATTATTTGTTTTTTCTGTTTCAACATATGTAAGTTTGTTTTAAATAATCACAGTAATAAACGCATTATTTAAAGACTATCGGCTGACTGCGACATTCACTAATTATTGTTTTATATTCAAAAAAGTAGTTGTAATTTGAAATTACATAGTGGAACCATGTGAATTAACAGTGTACGTTGTTATTTTAGATTCTGATTTACGAGCCTATAGCGATTGGATGGTTAAGTCATGTGCCGAAATATTCCACGTACGGAATATTATATTTCACTAGTTTATATCGGTCGGTTGATAAACATCTTTGTGTCCTGCTCGGTCAACTTTTATGCCAAAATGAAACCGGGCGTAGTTGCTCAACGTAACTTTTTGATATCCACTCACCAAACACTTGGGACCAAAACCAAGCTGAGTGGCGTAAGCTATATGCAGGATATGCCGTCCGCAATATATTAAGCCTAAACCTGACCCTTAGTCGAAGCTAATGCCCCTATATGACCCCTGTACTAAGTTTAAGAATAAGTCAGATGGCTGTGGAGGCAAATTTTTTCTTGAGAAATTGGGACTCCAGCTCCGGCACTACACCATATAATCCGATAATAAGAATATTACATTAGTTATAGAAAAATAAAACACAGAAGGACACTACCATTGTTGAGTTCGCAGTTGTTCATTTAAATGTTTCAAAACGCTTTTGAGGATATTGTTAGTTACATTTGACACGACAGAACTCGATGTATACATCAGGCCACGTTGGCTTACAAAAACGTTGGTCAATATAAATAAAATGTCCGAACAACTCACTCCTGGCCGGTCCAGGCTTTGACTTTGAGTTTTGTCTTCCGAAGTTTCTTCATCGTTTGAAGCGCTTTTACTCAGCTTTCGCTGATGAATTTCTGGAATTTGTAGCGAAATGTAGGTTTTTAAACGATACAAATTTGAGTATAAAAATCACTCAGGACAGAACTTAATTTGTTAGTGGAAATTTTGCACTCATAATGTGCTGAAAGATTAACAGTTTGTTTAACACTTTCCCGAATGATTTATTGTATATTTTGCACAATCTGAGCAAATTTAGCCCCGGGTAGATCGTTTCCGTGTAGGCCTTGTATGTTACCCGCAACGCTATTTGGGATCTGATGCTAAACTATTACTTGTAACACAGCTTGTATACTTAAATCCGTGCATCGAAATCTGTTAACGCACGTTTAGCCAAATTAGTTGTATTACAAGTCAGTTGTAGCACAGCTAGGCGTGCGTTAAGAGATTTGTACGCACGGCTGTGTTATTTCACTCGCTTAAACATGTGCTGACGCACTCGTCTGAACTCGTCACAACCGTGAGTAGAAATCACTTAACGCACGATGGCTGTGCTACAACTATTAGTTGTGCTTTAATTCGAGTAAGATGCTAAGTAGGCTGCCAAATTCCTGTCCTGCTCCGTACTCCTGGCCAAAATTTTGAGTTCTTACATTAAACTTTAATGGCAGAATTAATTTGCGTGTTGTTAATGTTTCATGAAATTGAGAGTCTGCGCCAGGAATTAATTCCTGAGTTTGTGACTGCATGCAGCGAGCGCAAATCAGTGAGCTATCTAATACCTGTTTCTCGGTATATTAAGGAACCTTGCAAAGCAAAGGAATACCGACGCAGATACAAACGACTAGTACTCGACAAGCCTAATTAAAACAACACTTCGCAATAAGTGCTGTTACCATTGAGTTTCTCCTAGGTGAAAAAATTCTTGCAAAATTATCGTTAAGAGTAAATTTTGTTGTCAGACCCAAAGGTTGTTGTGTTATACATGAGCAGTAAGAAACAGTAAATTTCTCATTTAGATAAAATGTCTTTCTGCAGGTAAGAATATTTGAGGTACTTAGACTGCAAAAAGCAGCTCCAAACAGAAACTTGAAGTCGTTCGAACGAGTCTGCGAACGCTTCTTTCCCATATTTTTGGACATCATACTTATCATCCCTTTTTTAAGAGTAACGGTTCCAAGTGCCGGCGAACCTATCAAGCTATTAACATTTAGCTATAGTACTTTCAAAAACTCGCGATGTCTGACTGCTGATTAAAATTAAAATGGAAAGAACTTAAAGTAAACAAAACTAGGCTTTCGCTACAATTTACCCTATGCTTAAATACCTTAAAAACGCACCTTTGCAACACATTTGATATTCAAACGTACCCAGCGGCTTTGTTTTAATCGGAGTCATTCTTTCACTGCGAAGTCGCTTCGGCCTTTCTGAGCTGTATTCTTTGAAATACTGCATACTATCGTGTCTGTGAGAGCGCCTATGGATATTAAATTGAAATAAAGACATTTTTCATAATCGAACACGCGCGTTAAAACTGCCCGCTACAGCTCTAGGCCGTACAGGCTGAAAAGTGATGCTAATAGGTATGGGCTGTGTTATTTTTGACTGCCACCGTTTTAATAAATCTATTTTTGACAAAAGATTGCTCTGACGACTTATGGCTATGCAAGGCCGTCGACATTCAGCTTTTGACTTCGACAGTTCGCTAGCTTGAATACAAATTTTCTAACAATCTTGGAACCTGATGTTTCAACATTATCCTTGTAAATA
>JASANE010012111.1:0-19873 GCA_030248225.1 Trileptium ribeirensis | reverse complement strand
ACTTTGTGCTTTATGGCAGGATCCGTTCGCTTCACAGACGCTTTTATCCCCGTGTTGAAGCTTACGTGTTTAGAAATTTTCCATGGAGGGAACGCAGGTACTTATAAAGTGTTCTCTTGGCAAGGTGTCTATTTGATATTCTTCGGAAAAATTGCTTCCAGTGTCGCACGAGGTATTAACGAATTTTGGCCTTCATCGAACCTGTGGAATAGCATTTTCTCACGTTGACTTTTCATCCGATAGTCGGAAGCACTTTTGATATATTATAACCGCTTTAGTATTTGCGACTTCTAAGATTGGTAACAGACATGCTTCGACAAAAAGGAAATTCGTTGGCGTAGACCTTCTATAGCCAATAATGATTCTTGCAGCTTCTTCATATGTACATTGGAGTTGGGAACCATGCCCCTGTGCAGTAGTCGATTTTGGCATTCTTGACGTACGGCAAAGTTTGATGGATGTATTTCAGCAAAGTTTGCCGCTGTGCTTTTATTTTGTCTTTTGTGAATATCATTGTTTCGCATTTGCCATCGTTGACCACCATTTTCCACTTCTTTTGCCATGCTTCAAAGCTTGCGCGTTTTCATGTTGGTGGTACTGTTTTTGTCTCCAGACCAGATTATTGCTATACAGGATGTAAGACCGATACGATTCAAGATAGCTGAGCGGCTTGCCCGGGCTGGAAATTGGAATTATTGCGACTCTTTTCTAGATTAAAAGTTCTTATATCTTTTGCCAGATCACATTACATACGTCCAGTAGCGCTATTTCCCATTAACCGGGTTGTTGCACAGCATAACATTTGTAACTGCGCCAGAGTCCAGAGCACTATGGTTCTTCAGTGTATGAGCATACATTTCAGTTCAATCATTATTTTAAAGGATTGCAAGCAAATTTATATGCCTTCTGGATAGCTGCAATGCATTTTATGGTTGCATTGAGAAACATCGGATGGACCTATAAACCCATTGATGGGTTTATATAACTTTTGTTTTCAATGAAAAATTAAATATCAATTTCGCCTTATTTTTACTTTAAAAGTTTTTGATCAAAATTATGCTAATCGTATTGATGGTGTTCACTGATTCAGAAGGATGTACAAAAATTGTTAAAAGGTCTACGCCAACGAATTTCCTTTTTGTCGAAGCATGTCTGTTACCAATCTTAGAAGTCGCAAATACTAAAGCGGTTATAATATATCAAAAGTGCTTCCCGACTATCGGACTTAAAAGTCAAGAACGTGAGAAAATGCTATTCCACAGGTTCGATGAAGGCCAAAATTCGTTAATACCTCGTGCGACACTGGAAGCAATTTTTCCGAAGAATATCAAATAGACACCTTGCCAAGAGAACACTTTATAAGTACCTGCGTTCCCTCCATGGAAAATTTCTAAACACGTAAGCTTCAACACGGGGATAAAAGCGTCTGTGAAGCGAACGGATCCTGCCATAAAGCACAAAGTAGTTGCGCTCCAAACGCTTGCCAGACACCAAATTCCGGAACTTGTTGTATGGACCGACGAAACGATGTGAGGCGGCACTACATATGATGGCAGTCGTGTTTTTCTCATAGACAACGGCTGCCAAGGTCACCACGAATTAGCGACTGCTGGTGGGAAAGTTACATTAAGCTACAAGCTGAAATGGATGCCATCAAAGCTGTGACGTCTCACCCACAGACTGCGAACCAAGGTAAGAATAAACCGTAATATAATGTTTTCGTAGACTTTCCGACGGTTATAGCGGTCATCATGCCCAAAGCCTGTTCAACGTAGAACAGCAAACTGAAGCATAAGTGGCTGTGCCACACACCACCGAAGACTAACCACAGTGCAGAACAAAGCATTCAAAAGAAAGCCAGAACCCCATAGGCCCAGTCACGATGTCATGGACACTGCCCACCATTTAGTGAATTATTACATTGCACCAGCAAGAACAACGGCTGCTCTTGCACACACAGGGGAAACACTCTGGTTGCTGCTAAACATCTGATCGAAGAACGCCCTTCGCTCATCAGCTCATGATTGACCATCTTGGGTACGAATGCGACATTGGAAGATTAATGGACTCCAGTTCACGACAGCTTGAAGATGTTGAGACAAGGTAATCGTATATAAATATGGCTAACGTCAATCCAGCACATTATGACGAGAGAACTAGATGGAGAACGGGCATAGATGGTTGCGACAGAGGACTAATCAATAATTTTCATCATCTTCCCTAATCTACATAATTTTGCTTTTCTAGTCATGTTTGCAAAATTTTCCCGCGCACCGTTAGCGCTGGCGGTTTAACAGGGAAGGTAAATATTGCTTGGAGAAAGTGAATTGGAGTGAAGAAGTATTTCGGCCGCAATAACAGTAATAAGCTCTATGTAGCACAAATAATAACATCACATTTTCACTTTCGATATGATCAACCAAGCAAAATGTAACTTACCGACTACTTCACCTTGGTCATGCACCATTACCGCAAGATCTTTAAATATCTGGTTCACGTCCAATATATCCCGCTAAAATGCGTATAAAATACAGTTATCGTATATTGGCCTATCCTATCCACACAACGGGCAGGGGCCCAGGATTCTCGAGGTCCCTAGCATTTCGGCTGTTCGACAGGTAAATTTTGGCTTTACTAAAGTGTTTTGTGGTAACACCAATAATAATCGTCTTCACAAAAACCGTTATAACAAAACGCAACACTAGTGTCCCTTTTAACTACTGAATACAAAATCCTGAAGACAAAGAAATATGAAGTGCTGCATTATGGAAAACACATTTTCAGTAAGTATATAATAAATATGCAGCAAAAACAATGATATATTTTTCGAATGCATAAAAACGCGATAAAATGCATAAGCACAAGACTATAGCTGACTTCAAGGGCACTGTTTCCCCTGTTAAAATTTCAATTGTCATTTCTCGCGGGGTACGACTCTAGCTCTCACAGTACTGATTGCATGCAATGCGAATAAATTTGTTTCCACCGTATGGGCACCACAGGAAACCTACTAACCCGTTCTAACCTTAACAGCGGTGCTAAATTAAAAGAATCCCAAAATTTAGCTAGACATATCGAGCCCATCGTTATCTCGACCTAGCGAGAAACCCAGTCATTTTTTTAATATTTTACTTTTTGAGATATATATTTTCCTCTGTTAAAAGGTGGAATACACTAACGATTAAGCCATCGGTAAGACATATTGCCTGGTTGTCCCCGTTTTGCTAAACCTAGTCCTCTGGAGAGACATACATGTTTTGCAGAGTTGCGCGCTATTTGACTCCCCTTGGTCCGTTTCAATAAAATATTAGCAGCACAACAAACAGTAATATATACAAATTCTGTTAAATAGATAAGATTTTCGTGACCGACTACCTACAACACGAATATACTATAATGTTTAACAAATATTTTTATTTATTAAAAGCCAGTGGTACCACTATTACTTAAGTTAACAAAGCCAACCTCTAGTTCTCTCAACGCTGTTTCACGTTCTTGAATGGCTTGCAAGTCCACATGCTGCTCAATCTGGATTGCGGTTTCAGATTGCTGCTCGGGAATAGCGCTAGAAACAAAACAAATCAACGAAATAAACAACGTTTAAATATTTATATTATAAACTTGCCGCCTTCTCTGGCCATACGTTACTAGATCATAACATTTCATCTAACTGTGGCAGGTCATCTAACGAAAACAGCAAATGACGCCCATTATAAACCAGCGATTGTAAACATTTTGTGGGGCGAAAAGCTCAATAAGGTTGTGCATCATGCTTTACTACACTCCACGTTTCTTTTAGGATGCCGGATCTGCGTCAAAAGAAGTTTTAAATGGGCACATAAGTCCCCAAAGCGCGAAAAAATCACGGATGACCGTTGTTCGTTTTATTTTGTGGAGCATTTCACCCTCCCTATAGCTGCACATATTGCGCTGCTGTTCCCATTACGGGTTGGGTCAAAGTGTTGTTTTCAATGGGCCCATAGTACCCAAAATACACGAAAACGCCAATATTTCCGCAACCGCTGTATGCCAGCTATACGGCTGTTATTGGTCTCATTTTGTAGAACAATTCACCCTCTATAGAGCAACGCCTAGTGTGCTCTACTGTCATTGTTTACACTGAAAGATGGCTCAAAATGGAATATTCAACTGCCCCATGAGACCCAAAATACAAGAAAATAGCAATATCTCTCTATCCGCTTTAGCTATATTGGTGTTATTGATCTCATTTTATAAAACATCTGTCAAGCGGCGTATAGTGTTATCATTGTATAGTGGTAGCTGGTAACATTATTGACGTTGCAGGGTTGGATCAAAATAAGCTTTTCAAAGACCCATGAGACCCAAAAGACACATAAACGGCAACACATCTACAACCGGTCTACCTATATGGGTGATTATCATTTTGTAGAGCACTTCATCTCCTAGTAGTTGCAATTCCTGAGTCCCTGATACGTAATAACGGCAACATTTCCTCAGTGATTAAACCAAGTGGTTGATATTCAACTCATTTTGTAAGCTGATGCTCAAAGTAACTGTACACGTCTCTACATAATGCATATCCAGCGCTCAGGATTCACCAGCTTGGCGATGAGACAATCCTGGGCTCTCCAAATTGGGGGCCTTGCATTTTTCGGTTCCCCATGGTTCAAACATGTACCTCCTGGTTCGTGCCCCCTTGCGACATTTTGGGGTCATCTTGGCAGTGTTTCTGAAACGATTCTTAACCATTTTTTCTTGGCAAAATGCCACCCTGGCACAATCGGGCGCCCCCCGGTTCGGAACCAGGGGGCCCTGGTTCATGCCCCCTGTCAAAATTTTCAGCGAATGGAGAGCCCAACAATTTACTGCTCGAAATATATTAACGAAACCGTACTGATTTTCACAACATACTTTACTGCATGCTGGCCTATCTCATGATTAGGGGGGAAAATTTCGATCACCTCTTCATGAGTCAAAAGGCTAACCTACAAAAAATAGAAATACATTTTATTATACACGGCCTCGTCGCACCTCACCGCTCCGTTTAAGCTGTTTCGAACATACAATCAATCGATCGCCACAACCAGTATACGACGAACCATCCGCAGCATAACGCTGACTAGTTTTACAACGTATATTATAACGTATCTTATCGTCAAACGTGATCATGTAGCATAGTCGGCATCGGCACGCACCCCACAAACGAGAGGTTCTATGTACCAACCCTCTGTTTTTTGACTAGGGTCAAAGGCCAAGTTACTTCAGGCTACCCTCCTGTAAAATATATTCAAGCTTGCTAGGAAGTAAAAAGCGTTACCTACCTTGTCGGAATTGAAATCCTTTTACAGATTGCGCCTATCGAATAATGTCACAAACAGAAATCAGCACATGTACCCTGAACTAACTTGGGACATTTAATACCTGATCACCAACAATATCATTGACAACAAATCGAGTTAAAGATGCCGTTCAGTTAACAATTCAGCAATTATTGATTATTAGATTAATTACAAAATGATTGTGATTTAATTTTGTTGACAATAGCGACATATATTAAATTTTCATGTCAAACGTTCAAAGTTATACCTAGTAAATCAACATTAATGTCTAATGCCATTTTATTTACACCTACCCGTATTGTTCTGGTGCAGGTTCGTCATCTCCAAAAGGATTCTGAAACGATTAACTAAAGATGGCAAAGAAAAGAAAATAGAAACACAGTGCACAATATATAGGGGCAAATCTCTTGTACTTTTACTTAATAAACGACAAAAAGACAAAATCTGGATCCGCTGTCTCTTGCTCACGCAATTCACGGTATCACTATCTCGGTCTGACAACGTTTTTTTAGAATAGCAGTGCCGTCATGTGATTTCATTCGAAAAGCGGTATTTTTATCTGCTACAGAGTCCTACGTAAAACGTTCACCGATTTTATGTTACTGTGAACCTCATTGTATTTGCGATAAAGCGAAACTACTTTACGTGTGCAGACAAACCAGACAGTTCAATCATTGTTGCAGTAGATATTTGTAATCTGTCGTATTAAATTCAACAATCAAGTAATTCCTTTATCATATCAGTCAATAATAAAATAAAACCAAATTTTATTAAAGGCAAAATCATAGCAATTTATATTCTGACATTTAAAATTTATGGAAACGACACAATCAGTAGTTGCTAGATAATGGATTACCTGTCTAAAATTAACACCGTACAATGATTCTGAAACATCAGGGTCTATATTACTGGTTCACATCAAATTTTACTATAGTTTAGGACCTTTGAATGCTGTACCGACTTATTTAAAATTATTGTCATATTTTGTGCCACTTAAAGACGGGCCAACGTAACTTTTACAGGCAGGAATGAAATACATATTATGCCGTTCTCGATATACTAAGCCTAAGCTTAAGTCAGAGGGCTGGTTCTCCGAACCCCAACACAAAGCTGTTCTTATTGAAATGGAGTTTCCTCTGAGTGCACTAGACAAAAATCGTGAAAATTTGTTGTCTGTTTCTGTCATTCATAACCCATCTTCGAAAGAATGGATACCGGTAAATTTTTATTCGATAACAAAAGTGACGATGATGTGCTTTCTAGTTGAACGCGAACAGCTCCGACCCCATCATCGAGGCCAAAATGTGAGATAACAGGTTTTAAGAGTTCCTTGATAAATCTGACCATATATGTGCCAGCCTTTCGCTATTTCGAGATACAAGCTTTGCGTCGAAAATGGAGACCCCCGTGTAGAATTAGCTCATCGAGATCTACATCGATCGAGCTCATTGTTGACTACGAATTTTTGTGGAGCCAATCCCTGGACCGCTGTGGCTCATCAACCCGTTGCCAATAATAGCGATTTTTCAGATTTACGCCGTGTTATTGCTTGTTTCTGCCTTACAATGAGTACCTATTAGGTTATCAAGCATGCTGGATATGACGATTTTGCCGTCTAGAGTCCAATTTGACTATATTATGCCTTTTCATGGGGTTTCAAGAGTTATATGGATTCGATTTCCAAAATGTAGTGCGTTTTCATTTGTTTGATTATGTATTGCGTGCAGGACATCAAGAATAGTCTATATATAGGTATTTCTTAAGGCTGAAAAAATGATTTAGTTATCTTGAGTCCACCGTGCGTATTTCATGCCTCTTCTTGAGTTTTCAATGGGTTTAGGTTCAACGAACCCGATTTCCGGCACATAATCTTCTGCTATTTGTTGATGTATTATGTACAGGTCGTCAAGAATTAGCTGTATAGGTTTCCCGGTATGCTGAATACGAAGGTTTGGTTATCTAGAGTTCAACGAGAGGATCTTATGCCTTTTTGAGACATTTTAATTGGTTTATCATGGTCCCGAAAATCGTGTCTTCAGTAGTTTGGTACATAGCATCAAAACTAGATTGTATAGAGGCTTTTCGAAACAATGATTTGTTATATACAGTCCAGCGTGCATATTTTATGCCTTTTCCATGGGTTTAGGGTCAATGAACCCGATCCCTAGAATATAGCCTGTTTTCAGTTGTTTGGTTACGCATTGCATACAGGTCGCCAAGTTCTGTCTTGTCTACATATGTATATAGGTTTGTCGGTAGGTAGAATACGATGGTTCGGTTATTTAGACATCAGCACAAATACTTGATGCGTTGTCAGTTGCTTTCGACGGGTTTAGTGTCAATGAGGTTTTAGAATTTTCAATAGATTCAGGATTCACTGGGTTTTAGGGTAATATATACATCAAACACACCTTGTTACGTGTGACTAATATAATAACTTAAAAATGAAACAAGCTCGCCCCGTTTCCCCATCGCTTGAGAGTTACTGATTTTAACGATGTGAAAGAGCAAAAGTCGACATTGGACCAAAGACTGAATATCATGGTTTTTGGGTCTCGACCAAAATATTTTTACGTAGACCCAAAAAATTTTTGCTGGACACAAGGCAGTTTTGGCTTCGGAGACATAGGATTTGCTAATAAATTCTATTACAAGGAGCAGGCTTTCAGCCGTTCGCGCTTACGTGTTTATATAGTTACTTGCTATTTGTTTGATGCATATCCCTCATCCTTTATCCTGAGCTTAGGACATGTGGAGAGTCTAGGCAATGTAATTACGTTTCTTTATTGTGTAAAAAAATATTCAAATTCTTGAGCGAAAAATTTAAGTCAGGACCCTAGGTGCGTTTTGAAAAAAAGAACCCTGTTGAGTATAGTTGACTAAAATGTTTAAAATATTGATTGTGGTTAACAGTCGACATAATCATAACAGCGTTGCCTCTCGGCATACAGAAAACTCCTAGCGGTTCATCCATTGCTTAGTCCTTTATCGAACAGTATTGGACGCTCTCGTACAAGTTAGTGCAACATGGCTAAATACACATATACTGCTGCAAAAGATTCTGTCGTCTTGAGCAGTACGCTTCGAAAATTTGTGGTGAACTTCGAAACGGTGTGTACCTCTATGCTGATTAGAAAAGGGCGAACGTAGATTGACTCCCGATGAGAGGCATAATGTTGACAGAAAATTTCTGGGAATTCTTTAAAGCCATAAATTTAAAATGTCTTGACTTTTACAAAAACATTCACTTTTCCGTTATAAGTTTCGTTCCGCTCAATGTCATCAAATCCCGTTCCATGGCATTAACGTATACTACATTCAGAAAATCCACAAACAGTTTAAGCAGGGGGTACCTACAGATAAAGCCATTTTATGACGACCATTTTTCTAAGACCCGTTAGCAAATTTTAATCCGGTGATGTTGAAAAATTAGCATCACCGTTTATGACCAGTACTGAAACTAGCCATGGAAAATAAGGATTAGAAAATTTCCGTAACAGCAAAAGTATAATTTAGCGATTGACACAAATACATCACATGTCAAAAAATTTCTTACTTATTGAAACCGTATACCAGAAATATTCTGCGTATAGTGATGACAGTAAGATGTTCAACTATCTAACACAAAATTTATCCCTCCAATTATAGCTTTAACATATTTTGCAGTATCGAAATGTACAACCGAACAGTTATGGTACCTACACAAAGCAGAACTACTTACCCCAGGAATTCCAGAATTGGCACGAGCTCGGATAATACTGGCCTTCTCACGCTGAGCAGCTTGGCGTTGTGTTGTTTGAAATGTATTAAGAGTGCTTGTCAAGTCTTCGGCTAGTTTACGTTGTAGCAGCTTTCGCTGTGGTATCTAAAATGGTAACATGCAGAATAATGAACACTACCACTTCATTCCATATCTACAGGTGTGAGCGGTGCTGGAGGTGCTCGGTGTAGCAAACCAACCATAATTAACAAGCACAACATATAGATAAACATGCTACGAAGTGGTGAATGCGTTCTGTCAAATTTACTGCATTCGGTACTTTCATGTACTCAAAATAGTGCTCATAAAGTCACTAGAGTATCCAATTTGACCAAGTTTACCTTTTCTTTTTAACGGACCTAAATAGCATTTTGAGAAAGCCAGATGTCTTCGATCTGTTAAGCTTCCGAATTATTACTACCTCCAGACACGTGGATTGGTACCTAATTTAGCACAAATCAGATAATAAAGTTCACATGTTAGCGTTTTATGGAGAAAAGATAAATCTACTAACTAGTTACCGAAATCGACGGTTGTCAGGTTCGTAAAAAAACTATCCTCCTAATCTGTATAATACGTAAGGCAGGTAACTTAGACAGCTTAAAATAAAAAATATCGAAAAGAAATTTGTCCACTTTGACTTGTAACTAGAAAACGGCTGCACTATAAGAAATGCGCACATGCCAGTTTGTAGCAAATAGGATTGCGGTCTCGCATATTGATTCGACACATCTGGCGATACGTATATAAACCTGAAATGTTGGGTGACCCCAAATGACCAAAATCAAAAGGCCTAAAATTCGTGGTGACTTTGTGAGAATTTAATATGAATCATTAAGTGCAGCACAAAGACAAAGTTGGTGCAAAACTACATACATTATACATCGCGTTGAATATAAAAAATTTGCGAAAATCCATCAATCCGGTAAAACGTTGTGGGGAAAACAGACGGCAAAAGAATTTTCGAACAAATTTGCAGTGCGCTACTTCAGGAAGCCAGGTCGATGCTTTTCGACATAGTCAAACACAGTTTACTACTAGGTGTTGCGACAACCGTTGGAAAACCTGTGCCTATAGTCATAACAAAAACAAATTTGGAAAATCAGGTAAACGTTTTTCTGAGCATAAGAACACATCAGAAATAAATAAATAAAAGTTTACCCGCGAATTCTACAAATATAAACGTTAAATGCCGATTAAGCAAGCAATTAAACCAGAATCAGAAAATATTTGCGGTAGTGTTGAGTCAAAATGTTGTAAAAGATTACTAAATCTGGATCGGAATTCTGCACAGCCTCGTTAAGCTGAAGCATAATTTGACCAGTATCTTTCGCGAGATTATTTGTCGCATGTTGCGTTTCGTGAAGCCTGGTTCGCAATGTTTCTGAGTCTTGACCAGTACCGAGCTGGGCGACCATCTTGGACATTGTGCTGACTAAAATCGAAAATAAAGCATAGAATAGATGATGATTTCGACGAGTTTCAAGGTATCATTGAACAAGTATTACTTCGTCAGACCATATTAACCTGGCTTCTCCATTCGCTGAAAATTTTGCCAGGGAGCATTTGCACGCGAAACCAGGTTTGGGACTGGGGGCTCCATATTTTGCCAGGGGCGAGAACTCATTGAGCCATGGAAAAAAAGCGTTTTGACCCTACCAGCAACGTAAATAATGAAAATAGAAGCACACCATTTGTAGCTACAAAAAGGATTAAATTGTTCCATAAAATGACACCCAAAACACCTATATAGTTCGATGGTTGAGGAGGTATCACCATTTTTTGGCCCAACACTGCAGCGTAAATGATGACAGTAGCAGCACACCATTTTGCAACTACATGTAGGATGTAATCGGTAAAGCTATAAATCGGTCTTCACCTACCTAAATTCACAAATAGAGATTTCAAATTTTTTAATGACCCATCGCGTGAATCAATGCGCCCAGCCAAAATGCAGTTATGCGTGTTACCCTAAAATCCAATAACGGACATTTCGAAGTTTCACCACTGTCAAGGCTAGCGAGAATTTACCGCTTCGCTCGTTTCATTCATTGCACTCAGAATTCAATGACCAAAGCATCGTATTTAACATTGGGAAAAACCAATATAGACAAATGAACTAAATATAGACCATTAAATAACCAAACTACTGAAGTCAGACTATATTCTGGAATCCGTTTCTAAGTTTTTTAGGGTTGATGCGCATCAACTACGGCTGGATTCACTGACTCGCGCGATAGCGCGTTTGAAAGCATCCCTATTTATGTCCTTTAGTTAAACGCGAAAACCTATCATCCACCAAGTCATCATCCACCTATCAACCGAGTCATCAACAACAACAAAGAAGTTTATTAACAAATAGCATACCGATATCCGGAAAATCAGCGTAACGAGGTTTGCATCAGGCGTTAAGGCCATCATTGCGAGCTCGAAACTTAGGCAATGGCTTACTGACTTCCGGTGTACCGGTTACAAAATCTAATCACAAAATGAATGCATAAGCAAATTTTAAATAAAAGACAAGTTAATAAACCTAAATTCAACCGAAAAGGAAGCAAGTCCACTTACATTCGGTGAAAATATAGGGCGCAAAAGATTAATTTTTATTAAGGGAGTAAATAGCATTTCAAATAATTATTAAAAAGGTTTCTATTAAACTGTAAAAATGGCTCAAGTCAAGCTTGTTTAAAAGTATTTTGAATTTTCTGCAGTCGGATGATCCTACGAGAGGTTCACAGCAAACAAAACTAGGTAATTTATTCCACGCATCGATAGTTCTCACCGCAAAGCTATGTTTATAACAGTTTGAATGAAACTTTGGTTTTATTAGTTTTCTTTCGTGACCACGCGTATTTGTGTTGTGGGAAATTTCGAAAAAGCTGTGACAACTATCAAGTTCATTATTAAGACTTTTGAAAACTAGAATGAGGTCGTGTTTTAAACGACGTAGTTCTAGAGGTTCTAACTTGAAGTATGTTAGTCGTTGTTTATACGACATATCGAAGATACCAAGCCGTATGGCTAGCCTTCTGGTGAAATACCGTTGCACTTTCTCCAACTTATCTATTTCGAGCAAATAACACGGTGACCAAACTTGGCTAGAATATTCCAATATTGGTCGAACATACGATAAATACGACAGTATTAATGACTCTGAGTTACAGTGAATGAAGCAGTTAAACAACATATTGATTACACGATATGCTTTTGCAACGATGACATTGCAGTGCGTCTCAAATTTGAGGTCGGAGCTAATTATGACACCTAGGTCTTTACACGTGGAAACACAGGGAATTTCATTCCCTTGCAAACCATATTGAAATTTGAGGTTGTTTTTGCCCAAGTGTAAAATATTGCATTTCGAGACTGAAATAGAAAGTTGCCAGGATTTTGCCCATTGTTCCAAGGAGCTAAGTGCGTTCTGAAGATGAGTCGGAGCATTGTCATCGTTGCAGTTTGACGTATTAACATATAACTTAACGTCGTCTGCGAAAAGTTTATACTTCACATTATTTAAGCAACAAGCAACATCATTTATATATATCAGAAACAAAGTAGGCCCTAGGACGCTGCCTTGAGGCACTCCAGATAGAACTTTTTGTGGATTTGAATATGTATTATTCAATTTAACTCTGAACGATCTTCCGCTGAGAAAAGCAGTAATCCAATTCAAAAGTGCGCCAGTAATGCCTATACATGAAATTTTGTGATGCAGTTTGACATGCGAAACGGTATCAAACGCTTTTGCAAAATCAATGTACGCAATATCAACTGATTTTCCATTGTCTAATGTATTTGACCAATCGTTTACAGATTCAAGCAGCTGAGTACATGTTGATTTCTTTGACACAAAACCATGTTGGTTTGGATTAATTATATTATTGCAACGCAAATAAGACTGTATACGATTATTAACAATGGACTCCATAATTTTACAACAGTTAGAAAGTAATGATATAGGTCTATAATTTAATGCAAGATATGAATCGCCTTTTTTGTATAATGGAACTATGTCAGCACTTATCCAGCTGCTTGGTAAGCCAGTATTTACAAAGGATTGCTCGAAAATATGGACAAAAGGAAAACAAAGCGAACAAATTGGTATTTTTAAGAAAATATTGCGTATAGTCGTCGGGAGAGTAGCTATTTTCGATTTCAAACACCCCATAAATTTATGCACAAGTTGTGGAGAAAAACTAACCCAAGCCAAGTTATTATCAGAAACAATAGTGGTTTGAACTGTTGGATACTATTCGGCCTCAGCGACAAAAACTGAAGCAAAAGCGCTTGCCAAAATATGAGTGCGAGTTTTGTCGTCAGTAACAAATCTACCATTTGATGCACGCAAAGCACCAGTAATTGATTTAGAGTACAATCTGTTTTTAGCGTATCTAATAAGATCATTACGATTACCACTGTTAATAACGTTTGTTTCTAGGGCACGTTTGAGACGAGCAATAGCCTTAGAGCATTATAAACTAAGTTTGTTGTAGTCATCGAAATTTGAGGTTAATTTGCTTATCCTTCATAGCTTTGCTTTTCGTTTGAGCAGCTTCCTAATAAAAAGAGGGTACCTAAAACGACCTTTTTTGTAGTCTACTTTTAGTTTAGGTGTGAATTGTTCAACAGCTTCGTTTAAAATCTGTGTAAAGATATTACACTTATCTTCTACCTTAAATAAACTGTTCAAAACAATATCCCAATTACGTGAAAACAAATAGTTACTTAGGCTTTGAAAATCAGTGTTCTTAAGATCGTAAACAAACAGGCTGACTCACTGTATCACTGTTAATAAATCCTGATAGATAAAATTGAACCGATGCATGATCAGAAAGTTCTTCCCCTCTAATTATGCTTGACACATTCAATGGTGATGTTGTTAACACCACATCAATGCAATTCCGCATTCGTGTGAAAATGATACCATCTGATGTAGGCCTAATTCTTGTATGTTGTCCATGAAGCGAGTGTTAATAGAAGTTTTTGGCCAGATTTTGTGATATCGGATAAATAAAACACTAGTGTGTAATAGAGTCCTCCCATACAGTTTTTGGCCAAAAATATTCTTACCAGTTAATATCGGGTAAATTAAAATCACCTGGTATAGTAACAGGACAGGTAACCTCACACAGACGTTTTAGGTAGCTACACAATCACGCCCTATGCGCAGCGTCGCAGTGCGGCGACCTGTATACACATGCCACCCTATGTTTATTAGGAGCAAAAATATCAAGCGCTATAATTTCCAGCTAGTCAAATTCTGGCTCTGAAATACTGACGAAGGTATGCGTTATGTCTTTGCAAAAGAAGAAAGCTACTCCGCCACCTGTGCCTTCGATTCTGTGTTTATGATAAACTCAATAATTTCCACAGTCAAATAATGAAGTGGGAAATTCGTTAGTAACCTATGTTTCACAAATAGCTAAAAGTTGGAATAGTTTGCTGTGCAAAATAGATTCAAGGTCAGGAATTTGGTAACACGAACTCAGGGCTTTAAAAAATTTACACCCAATGTTACTACTACAAAATAAATGCGTATTTACCTTCCGCTATTTTACCTGTAATGTAACTTTACCATTATGCGTAATATATTCATAATCCACATTACAACGCTTACCACCGACATATTTACCATTAGCGAAAGTGCAGTCTTTATAAAGAACAAACGTTTCATTCACAACGACGAACTTTTCCCGGTTGTTCGGGTTTTTGCCAGCATTCATGTTCAGCTCATATGCTTTGCGCCCATAAAGTTGATTTCTCTCTTCTGTCGACACTGACGGGCAAATGTAGATTCATGGCGCTTGCTAAAAGACCTAACGAGCTACCGTAGAAGCTCGAAAACGAACTTTGAGCAGTCGTGGAGCTGTAGTACGTGCGTTACGATCATTGTTGCGTTTTGTAGTGTTCAGCAGTCCCATGCGAAATAGATATTCAACCTCCGCTGATGGGTCGAGACGATGGCAAATTTCGGACACTATCTAGAGATCCTTTCCGCTTTCAGGAACTCCGGAAAACACTAGGCAATGTTGATGCTTGGCGCCATCATCACTGGAAGCTTCATGCACTTGGTTTACGATGTTTTTGCGGTAGCCGAAGCGTACGACTTTGGCATGGAATGCGTATGATTGTCTCGGTTGGTTGTTGCCTTATCATCGGTTGCTCGAGAAGTAGCAATGTTGGCTAGCGACTGTGTTAGCGTTTCCAGCTGACGCTCTATCTTTTCGAGACGGTCATCGCTAGGTTGCACCGGAGTTGGTGGCGCTCCACTCAATTTAGCATTATGTCGGTTTCGAGCAAATTTCTGGCAAGTTGGACACACGACGAGGATGTCTTCGCCTCTGTTACAGCCTTAAGCGATCTGGGACTGACGAACAAGCAAAATGAATTTATCCAGCGCATAGGCCGCACTTGAAATAGTCTTGACCTCCATCTTTTTTGCATATGACGCAATTCGATGACCCGAACACATTTAGCGATGGTTGGATTGACTGGCGTGGATTGGTTGCCTTCGCCATTTTTTGCTTCTAGCAGACGATAGTCGAAAAAAGAAATAGATACTAGTTTATAAAATTATTACCTGGTGCTACGCACCAGTACGTCTATTCTTTCTTTTTTCTTCCTCCTGAAACTGAATGCAATTGAGTTAAAACCCAATTATATCTCCTAAACAATTCAAGTTACGTGGCTAGTATTCCGTTCGTTCATTTGTTAAGTTGAAGCTCAACATAATATTGCATTCAGGTTATGTCTAATATGGATGGTTCCAATGAATTTAATACTACGACATAAATACGAGATCTAATTCGATTAATGACCTTGATTTTGTCTCAATTTGTCGACATTCCGACTGTGGTAAAATATTAACCACGGTAGCACGACTATTGCTTGCAAGTTGTGCTCCAAATATCTTCATTATAAGCACTGTGAGGTCACCGCTGGTACACTGAAGGATCTGCGCAAATCACACAGGCAAGCTGCATGCCCTGTATAGGTAGGTTGTGCGGTATAGCTAAAAATATGTTGAAAGAGTTGTAGGATATAAAACAAGAGAATGATTTTAAATCTCGTACGGACCATATAGAACAGATGTCGGATAATTTAAATGTACTAAAAACTCAACTACATCTCTCAACATTGCAAAACCTCTAACAGTCACGGAAGTGGTGCAGGAACTCCAGATATAGAGCGCTGTAAGATTAATATTGTTGTCTTCGGTTTACCGCAATCTGACACGTTTTCTGGAGTTAAAGCTTAAGAAGTTAATTGTTTGCTGTCTCCTCTACAGTTAACAATTGCCTGTGTTAAGAAATCATGCCGTTTTGATAAGTCCATTAATGGTAAACCGCGTCCATTGAAAATTGTTTTAATGATGCTGAATCACGGCGTACGGCTTTGAAAAAAGCGTTATGCTGAGCAAGTATTCGGCGAAATGTCTATGTGAAGCCTAAAATTACTCCACCCCAGGTTGCCGAGCACAAATTACTGGTCGATAAATTTGAAACAGCTAATATTAGTGGCAAGGGTTTTAGCATTAGCCATAAGAAGGTCGCCCATTTAGATGGTATTCACAGCCGAAATCACATCAGTTAGTGAAACCAAACATGCTAATTTACCTAATATTATGCTTCAGTTTTTGTTATAAGCTTAATCTGTTATTATTGTTCGTTGCCATTTATAATTTTGCACCAGTTATACAGATTATTGAAACTTGGGGTCAACAAAATGACGAAGACTGCATTTTTTCACTTGCCAGGTTATGACGTTTCGTAAAAAGCGTCAAACTCGTGGTGACTGGGCTCTCCATATTGGGGTGGAGTGGTGAGCCTGGCATTTTTCAGTCACTCCTGGTACAAAAAGGTGCCTTCCAGTTCATGCCCCCTGCTGGCAAAATTTTGGGCTCCTTCGGTTCATTGCCTCTTGGCAAATTTTTTTGTTTCTAATCAATCTAAAGTACATAAAATTTGATCAACATTTGTACTGAAATTCCGTTGTGAAGCCAAACATTTCGAAAAAATTTTGTCAAAATGCTTTTTCTCTCCATCAAAAGTGTTTTGGCAGTGATGATGTCTTGGCAAAATGGCCCCTGTCAAAATCGGGAACCCAAGGTACATGTCCCCTGGTAAAATTTTCAGCGAATGAACAGCCCAGTGGTGGTGGTGGTGTCATATTATAAGTCAAACCTTGAACTTAAAGCCGTATTATATAAGCTTTTTCTAATGTTTACAATGGAATTATTTTCTGTGAAGTCAAACTAGCCGGTCAAATTTTGGTCATCGGTACCTGACATCGGCCTGAGCACTTAGACCTTTCCCGGTATCATGAGTTATATGACACCATTACTAAACTAAATTGTTGCAGTCGCGATATTGTTATTCTTATAGGTGATTTTAACGTTAAACAGTTACGCTGGAAAGATTTCGATTGGCCACCGGATGCTGATGATTTTGTGCTCGCTGTGCTAGAAGCTGGTCTGTATCCAAATGGGCCAACACGTGCTTCTAGTATAATCAATCTCGATTTCCCTAATACTGAATCACTTCTTCATAAGATCGAAGTAGTGTGCAGCAAGAGGGAGCAGTTATCAAAACACAGTTCTTTTTTATTCTATGGCAATATAATGCGCCAAAGTCAAATCTTGTTAAGTTTTATTTTTACTGTGCCAAATATTGCCACATTAATACGTACATAGCTTTATATGCGTCGTCGGGTCGTTTTGCGGAAAGATCTGGGACGCAATTATAATATCGTTTTATTACGATATATCTGCTATACGTTTACATGTGCCAGCCAAACGTGTATTCCGTTCCAACTCTAACGTATCTGTGCCAATGCTAAGGCCTGGCGTGTTTTAAGACGACAAAAATACTTTTTTTGCAGTATCGGGAATTCGTTTGAAAGAACCAGATATCGTACTGCACGGACGATGCATACTGGTCATATGTTTGGTCGTTTTAAACGAAATTATCTGAAAATACGAAAAACGATCCTACGACCTTTGGGAAATACGTAAATACAAAAAAATTTTATTCGTCTTTGGGTTATAGGGTTACAGTGTTCTGATAGGTCTATCGATGGGCCGATAACGCGCCGGAAACTGCGCTGCTCGGACGTTAACTTTTCGGCTAAAGTAACTGGTTCTACAACTGACACAGATCAGATACCATATATCCTGCTTAAAGAATGTTCTGCCACCGTTTCTCCAGTTCTTTGTAACTGGTTTAGCTGTTCAATGGCTGCAGGTGGTGTTATTAGTGATTGGCTTCTTGTAAAGATAGCAGCCATTTTTCAAAAGGAAAATTGTGCCTTGCTTGACGATTATAGACCAATAACACTAACGTCGGCCATTGGTAAGATTATGTAGAGCATTGTTGCTGATAGTCTTTTAGAATACGCTGCTGTTAATAATCTGTTTACGAAATCCAAGTACGGCTTTTAAAAAACCTGTTTAATACAAATGATTAAGTTTCTAAACTGGGTTATAACAATTTTAGATTGGGGAACTAGAATGACTTTGTATATTTAGTTTTATGGAAGGCTTTTGATATAGTCTCATATGAGCACTTACTAGCCAAGCTTACATGTTACTGTGTGAATGGAAATCTGTTCAACGGGTTACGTAGTTTTCATTTAAAACATCAGATTGTTACCGTCAACGGCTAAGACTCAGGCCCAACAGATGTGATTACAGAATTACCAAAAGGGCCGTATTTTGTTTCTTTTCTATATTAATAATATATGTATGATCATTGAAGTAGCAAAGTGTTTAAATTTTCTGATGAACAAAAAATAGCCAAACGTATCCATTCTAAACACTCTATGTATGATTACATGGACCTTCAAGCTGATCTAGACAACATGGCTCAGCGGTGTTTGGAGTTTACAACAGAGTTCAATAATTCCAAGTGCTGTTGCGTTCATTTGGGTTACGTCAACCCTAACATCTCATATAAGCTTGGTCGCGAAATAATTGTTAATACACCATATGTGCGTTCCTTAGATATCACGCTATCCCAAGCCCTAAATTTTTCGTCGCATTGTTCTGTAAGCCCTAAACACACTTTTAAGTCTTATTCCGAAAATCCGTGGAACATCCAGCTATAAACCCTTGCTGTTAGAAGAGTTCATAATGATTTGATATTGTTGTACAAATTGATGAATAAAATGATAAAAATGTTGAAAACGGAAAAATTAGTTGGATATAAGATTGAGTAAAATGCGTTTGAGTAAAAAGATTGAGTTAAAGTAAAATTTCCATATTTTCATACACTTCTACTATGTACAAGTGTTTTGCGTTATGACACAATGTTTTAGCATTAGGAATAATGGTAATTAATGTTTAACAACATTTTGCATACAGAAAACATAAATTTCGAGACACTAAAAAATAAAAAAACACTTGATCATAGGGAATTTCGGGCAAGGAAGGATACGCAAATGAGGTAATATCATGAAAATAAGGGGACTTGGAAAGTGGGGGTCCACCCATCCACCCACTATGGACAAACCAACTTACTAAATACATCCTTTCACCTATTCGTACCTAAGTACACTGTCACACTGAATCATGTGTAGAAACACGTCATTTTAACCAAAACGCCCCCGCCCTGGTCGCCGGTTGCACAACAAAAACTTTGCTCATTCGACATTCCAAAATATAGTACGTCACATATGGCCCTCTTACCAGCTAAGTTTGGTCTGCTATAAGGCGCGGCAGTTATTTTATCAGTTCACCCTATCTTCGCGAGCAATACGTATGTTGTAAACCTCTACAACTTCATACATATTGCTG
>JASANE010012110.1:0-63833 GCA_030248225.1 Trileptium ribeirensis | reverse complement strand
TCGGGAAAGCAACTTACGTTCGTCAAAAACTTGTACGTATTGGTCGATTTAGTTTCTTGCGCATACACGACTACTTCCATCCATTTTTTCAACAACGAATGCAGTTGTTCGCAAAATCGATCGCTGAACATATTCGGAAATACACGTGTAAGACAAGATAGCTTGCCGGCAACCTGCAAAAAACGATGATACAAAAGCCGTTCCCGATGCTTGTCGCAGCTTCTACGGTTTTCGCAAATTATATAAATTTGAATAAATAAATAATATAAATATAAACATAAACCTAAATGTCTAAACGCCACAAGCCGTAAATATGGAAAAGAGTAAATATTTACAACACAGACAGCACGTAAAACGAAAAATGTAACAAACAACACACTCGATCAATGAAAAACCTATAAGAGTCCAAATACTGCAATATTATCAAAATCGTAATTTTGAACACCAAAAACCGTTCTACGATGCTCGCAGATTGCTCGAAAACAATTTCTTCCATTACCGTTAACGGTTACGAAATATCGATAGAGACCGCTTGCTTTTAAGATCACAGATTATTAATAACTGGTTTGTGCATGGGTAGTCATCAGCATATAAATAATGGACCAGGAGACTTGTTGTGAATTTTGCCCAAAAAAGTACTGACTAGTCAAGATGGTCATGTCCCGGTCTTGTACTCCAACTGTACATCTGCTAAAACAGTCATAGACGAACGTGCACAAAAGACGGGTGCAGGCGGACGCAAATGCGTCCGTCCACGCCAAGGCGCAATTTAGTCAGTCATCGTTCTGACGAGATTGTGTCCGTCCGAGTCCAGACGAAATTACGTAAGTCTGCGTCTGCGTCCGTTCGCGTCTTCATCCGTCTGCGTCTGTGTCTACACTTACTTTAGCCCGTGACTGTATTTTCCCAGCTAAAGTAAAACACTCACCTCCAAATTAAGACTCTTGAAATCGCTTAGCAACAACAACAATGGCCGCATCGCATCTGTGATCAATCCGGTGCCAATCTGCACTTTTGATAGGAACTAGAAATAAAACAAAAACCTAAGGCAATAGAAAGTTATACGCAACACATTGGAAAACAGTATCCTGAGAGAACATATTACACGTTTAAAGCCAAAATTCCCCTCCATTTTTCCGATTTAATGTAAAATTGTTCATTTAACATTTTGATCGATCATTCTTCGAAAATTATTAATTATTCTAGACCTCTCTTGGAAATTACGATTCCACGATGATTCCTATGTTCTGTGTATGTATATCTACATTATGTTGTTCGCAATTATTACTGTCCAAATGCTGTTCGAAATTTGTTCAATGCCCAGTTTGAAGATTGAAATTTTAACCGTAAAATACAAACTAGTGATGTGAATTTTTGCCTATACATCAATAACCTAACTTAATGCGTTTCGAAATATCAAATCAAACTTCCTCAAATCAGATTACTGCCTTCTATAAAACGGGGTATGTGCCGTCGAACCCTTGGTATTTTCCGGTTCCCCTGGAAAAAACATCTCCAAGTTCGTACCTTGTAGCACGGTAGCAAGCGGTGAGCGTGGTACCAAACAGTTTTATAAACTAAAAAATTCATCTTAAATAATAAAATCAATTTAAAAAATTATTAACTTTTGACAAACATGTGTGTGCCTCTTCCTGCAAATCTTTTTCAGATGACGTTAAACACTTGTATAGAACCGTGAAACTGTTTTGATTGTAAACTTTCGCATGGTAGCAAACGGTGAGCGCACCTGAATAACAGAAATAAAATTAAGACAATTATTGTTACTGAAAATCATCGCTCGATATTTTACAACCTTATTATAAGTAGAATAAGTGCAAAAACAGTATTAGCCAGAAATGACGGTGCATTTTGAACGAACGTACGACAAGAGTGGTGGGAGCCGGGGGTACCTCCGTTTTGCCGGGGGGGGGGGCAGCCGAAAATGCCGCCCCCCACTTTGGACTAGCCAGATATATAACAGCAAATATATAGATAAGTATAAAATTACACATGAACACACAACTCCCGGGGAAGCGGGAGCCAACCGAGAGGTGGACGACTACAGCATTGGCATATGCCGGCTTGGGACCATAGTCCATCATATAAGTGACAGGGTGCATTGATTTCGACAATCTCTTATCTATATATTGGAGTTTAAGCATGCTCCTGTCAAATTCAAAGTAAAATGCATTATTCTGGGGTCATCACATTGAGGCATGATTTTCGAATTACTCTTACAATTTTAGCCTTCCCTGTCTTCTCAACCGACCTTCACGGACTGGACGGAGGGTGCAAAATAAGGCCCCCTCTTTGGAAAGGGTATTCGCCACTATCATGTTGTGTGTCTAGCACGGCAACACATTGCATAGCAAACTTCTGTTGTTGTTATGGTTATCATGCATCGGAGGCGCAAATATTTTTGCAAAAACTGTAAAAATGAACATTTTTCGATCGTTTTTGGGCTAAAGATCGAATTGTGATGCGCCAAAATTTTCGAGGGGTCGGGTGAGGGAAAGGCTACACAGGGGCCGGCCAGAGCGAGGCGGGGCGGGGGGGGGCGAAACCGGAAGAGGACCCTCGTTTGCAGCATTATTACTTCAGAACATTTCATAATATGTGTTATGAATACTAAACTCGATCGTTCTACCATAAATTTTTTTATTTTGAATTATGAATAAATTTAGTAATTTAGTGAATTTTAAAGTGTCACAGCAGCAACCCAGGGTCCAGGACGTGCCCACAAAACACATATTGCTATGGGTCATTTCACGTAACAATGTACTTTTGAAATACCCCTTTTTGAAGCCAAAATGAAACGATTTCGAATGTACAGTGTCTAGACCCCTTCCGATATGAAAACCCCTGAATGTTTTGGATATCGATGTCTCTATGCAAAACGAGCTACTGAAACCTGCTACAGGTGTCGCAAAGGGTCCCCCCTGGGCGTCAAATTTTATTCCGAAATAAGTCATTATTCTGTAGGTTGACGCAGTGCCACGTGAACCATGAGTTGCCGCTAGGGCCCTTTTAGGGTTAAAAATCGACCAATTTAGATCAAGATTGTTGCAGAAGTATTTCTAGCGCAACGGAGACAACACCTACAGATACCATTTTATGTACACAAACCAATCATGAGTGGGGGATGTCCGACAAAAAATTTCAGGCAGATCCTTAGGCATTGTAAAAATTTGCACCCAGAAAGGTTAAGTCGGGGGGCTACACCTGAGGTCAGGGGGGGTTTCAAGGGGCTACACCTCAGGTCGGGGGGCTACACTTCAGGTCGGGGGGGGGGCTACACCTTCCTACAGCATACTACGCGTGAAACTTTATCTACTGGAGTAGAGATAAAACTAGGACTAAAGATAAATTAGGACTAAAGATTCTAGATTTGGTTTAGCACGCTGCTGGTGTAAAACAAACACAATTGATCTATGATTAACATACATTTACGTTATGATACTAAGCACAATGCGCGCAATAGATGTGCGGGCAGGCAGAAGGGTTCTCTAGCTGTCCAGTTAACCGCACGGCCCCATGTCATGGTGCAATGATGAAAAACTTATATACTAATATGGTTCTTGCGACCTTCGGTTTCGATTACTATACATGCGGTCGGGGAGGCTACTGGTCGGGCGGGGGGACTACACGTCAGGTCGGGGGCTACATTTTCGTTAAAAATTTTTAATACATAGGTCGATTTTAGTGGGGCGTTACTATGTTTCCATTCAGCATATTGTAAGACTGCATGCTTGATTAACCTTAATTTTCGTAAGGTGGGGGTTACATTTTGCATACCTCATTTTGGGCACTTTATGACCTTTGACCTTATAATCAAACAACACATGGACATACGCTGATATTCGTTTTTCAATAATACCTGTACTGATTACGATTACCGTTATATAGCATTTTTGGCGCTAGTGCCGTTTGACGCTATTTACCAGCGTATGCAAACTGCCAGATTTGATCTAGGTCGGGGAGGGGGGCTACATGTCACGAAAAAAATTTCGGAAGATCGACGTCAGCTTCAGTGTCGATGCTTACTCCCAAGTTTTTGAGGAAAAATTAGCAAATACCAAACGATCACATGGAAATGAAAAACACACATAAATGTATCACGTGCTAGCGATACGGCGAACGTTTATATTGGGACATGTGTTTTTGGCTTCATTTGGCCAATCCGGTTTGTGGCCTCTGGCTCCTACGTTAGGGGCACAGAGGTCCACTATACCTCATTGTGACCGACGGAACGCCTATTACTACACCTCACAGCGACATTAAATTTTCTTCCAAAACACAGGCGGTATGGGCCAAAAAGTGCCGATGTAGCCCCCAGACCAAAATGACATGGTTTCGTGAAATGACCCCTATATTGTTGTTTAAGGCCAGAGCAAACGAGCAATCCTGTAAATAGAAAGCACTCCATACTGAATCTTTCCTACTATACCAATCAACTAGAATCAACGTGAAATCAAATAATCTGAAGCAGACTTTATAAAATAAGACTATAGTTTCATAAACAAAAAACGGTTATGACAAAACTGAATACTACTTCTTATATTTTGACCATTAATGACAAAATGTAAACTAAAATGAAGTGCGGCCCGACAAACAAGTTGCCAGAGAGCAACGGTCAAAACACTTTATGCTGCTAGCCAGGAGTGATTGTTGAATCTTGAAGTATTGAACATAAATTAATAGAGGTGTCGATCAAAATTTAATTATCCGCAGGGAACAAATCGTGTCGATAAACGTCGAATAGCGCTGAAACAAAAATTTTAGAAAACTTACTGAACAGATCTGGAACTAAATGCTAAATTTTTCCAACTTAATTCTAACGAATCGCTAACCTCGAACGTAAACTAAACGTAAGTTTTCACATCAAAATGTTTGTTCAAGATTTAACTTAAAAAATTTAATTGGTCATCTGTAGTAGAAAAATATTGGTAATCACAATGCTTAAAAATAGTGACATAATTTTGAACTCAAAAAATTTTTTTTAAGTTCTATTCCTTGTTCCTGATTGGCTACATCAATCAGCTACAAAATTTTGAACTATGTTCCCGCGTTCAAATTTATCAAAAATGCTTTCACATTTTGATCAAAGTTTGAGCTCGAAATGTGTGGAAAAACGAAAGCATCTTTACACAGAGCAACATATAATAATTAGAATGGTGTGCTTAAAAATGTTAAAAATATTATTTCTGCATAGCGACGTTGCTTAACCTAAAATGACCCCCAAGGCATTTATATTGACAAAAATGTTCATTTTGGTAACACTCCGGAACAAAACTTACGTATAACATGAATTCGGAGATTCGTCACTTCCGCAGCCGTCAAATCTTTATAGCTCACTTTCTGTGTTGGTAAGGTTTCAGTCGGGTCAGCCAGAATAAGTAGCTAAAATTTACAATTATACAATGCAGCAAAATATATTGATACATTGGAAATAATTATTTTAACAATTATAATCATTCTTATTACTTATGGAATATTTTATTTTAACCAAATTTATTTTCATTTACAGTTACATGGTCCATTTTTCAGGCTTAGGCCTGAGAACGTAAAATCGCCTAAATCACAAAACCCGAGCTTAACTATTTATTTCTACAGTTAAAACCAACATGTATTATTGATGACGAGCTGAACTGACATTATTTCCTCTAAGTTTCGACAACTTTGACAATTATTATTTTACTTTTGAAAACATCGGAAAAATTCTCGAGTGTTGTAGTCTGTAAATTTTAAATGAAAGAAGAGTCAAATCAATGAAAAAGGAATTAGCACAGAAAAAAAAACATTTTTTCTATGTTTCGATTATTTCTTCCGTGCAAAAATTTAAAATACAAACAAATAATAAACATGCGAAACTACTGTTTTTACACTTAATTAAATAGAAATACAACACCGCACTCACTTCGTTCACCACACGATATGACAACTTCTAAACAGATACTTGCGTTTAAGCTACATGACAAAGCTATTACATTAGCCAATGTCATAAAACACAGCAGTAATAATGTCACTGTGACATACTTCTTCAATAAATCGCTTCTCTTCAGGCTTTTCAGCTTCAAAGATGAACAAAGGCGGGTCCAGAGAATACACGAAAGTGAATGCTTGCTGCAATAAAACGTTATAGACGAATACACCGGTTTATGATATAGACCTTGTTTCAACATTAATTAAGGCTTTTAACCCAACTGCATCTGTCAAAATTATTCAACCGTACGCGACATTCAATACGAAACAAATTCACTTTCATTGGATGGACTCATTGACAAATGTGACAGTAATAGCCAAAAATGTCTGGATTGCTCGCCCGATCCTCACTTGCAGTTCGCTCTAAAGATATTCCTCGTTCAAAATCGGTTTTCCAATTACAATTTAACGAAGTTAGAAGATATATGTTAAATTAAAAAATGTTTACGATTAATCAATGTTTCTTTGCATTTTTAAGTTAAATAAATTTCGTAAACGAAGATCGTTCGATTTCATCTGCGTTTGTTTTCATGCGCACTCTTAATTCTGATTACAACTGCATAGTTATTAATATATTACAAACAACTATGACTCACCAAGTAGCCCAGCTGACACGATATCGAATAGTGATAGAGTGGCTTTCTTTCGGAAAGCGCTAGGACACTAGCAATGCGATCCTTCTTATCAAATAATATTTCGGCAAGCGGCTTGCTAAGCAATTTGGCGATTTGCTCAAACGTCTCTTTACACTGAAACAAACAAGAAAGTGCCGTCACAACAACGTGAAACTAAAATAATGCAATATTTTTGCCAAACTATGATTATAATATACGGAAGCATTGCTGAACCGAACGCCTCAGTTTAAGGTCATTTTCAGGTACACAGCGTGTTATCGAAGCTGTCGAACACAGACGACCTGGCTAGTCCAAAGTGGGAGGATGCGGTGGGGGGTCCGGCATTTTCGGCTGCCCAACGGCAAAGCGGACGTACCCCGGCTCAAAGCCCCCTGCTGAGAAAAATTTACGTCCAAACGCGACAAAATCGCGCATAAAAATTGGTCCCCCGGCAAAATCCGGCACCCCCGGAAGGTGAGCCGGGGGGGGGGGGCTCACGGCTATAATTTCCGAGGTTTGGACTAGCCAGACGACGGCATTATCTTTCGAACACAAATTTAGAAATTAGTAATTATTCTCAAATGAACATCGATAGAGCAACTGACAATGACTAGTATAGGAAGAATTACTCGAACAAAACACACTTGAGCAGAAAAACTTAATGTACACGTGAGGTAATGCTCAATGTATGAAGAGAATGGGAGAATTTGTGCATGTCGTATACAATACAGCTGTCGCCAAAAATGAGTGCTGTTCGTTCGAAAAATTTCAAGTTTTGTTCTAAAGCTGATCCAATTTTGTTCGGCCTCTCTTCAAACTTTTAGCACTCTTTCTATAATTTTAGAGAACATTACTATTTGAAGTTTGGCCAAAACTGAAGTGAATTTTGTTCGATGTTTGCTCGGTTTTTGTGGCTGAATACTTGTAATCACTTATTGCACGAATGCATATGAAATATTAAATTATATTTTAAGATTATAATCTAATCTAAAAGCTCATTTCAAAAATCTCTAATATTGTAGATATCCAGATACAACTTGCAGCTATTGATCATTTTCTTCAAATAACAAACTTTTGCCCTATAATAATAATATGATATTGCACCTGTTAGTTGAAAGATACGATGCTACCATTTTGATACTACAAGATAACCTGTATAAAAACTGATTAGTATCACTACCACCTAACTAGAAACGCCAAGTAACTGAACATACATTACACGTAGCGTTTCTGTTAATAATAGTCCGTGATGAAAACAGTCACAGCTCGGAATCGTTTTAGAAAAAAATATTGCCAAGGCTACTAACCGTTTCCCTCATAAATTCACTCGACGAAACAAGCTGTCCAATAAGAGAATGGCAAAGGCGGCTTAGAGCAATATTTCGTTCTTTATCTAACAATACTGAATCTTCGGTAACACAAATCGACGACCCGCTACCGCCTCCTGCCAGTGCAGTTGTAGGGCCGACAACACCTGTCCGAGTTTGGTCATGACCAATGGTAGACGGCGGCCCACTAGAAGTATCCAGGCGTTGGAGATTGACAGTGTCCGTCTGATTTACAGCTGATACCAAGTTAGCCAATGAAGCGGACGTTGATAGACCAGAAAAAGTTATTGCTGACGGACGATTTTGAATTAGTGTCCCGCAAGCGAGTTGTACCAAAAGATTCAAACATGTTTGTAACATTTCTAGACAGCCATTAGAAACCTATAACAACGGTTATTGGCTACATACAGAAATGCAGTTACAATCAAAATTAAGTGCTTATAAAATCGGAAGAAATCGCAATCGATCGATCTTCGTTTAAACGAAATTCGTTAAATTAAACTCAAACTAACATTTTTCAATAAAAATATTTTTCCAACACAATCGAAATTCGTTAAATTAAACGCTTAGTAACATTTTAATCAAATTATTTTTTTTTAATTTGACGCAATCGAAATTCGTTAAATTAATCGCTTTCGTTTAAACGCAAACGATCAAAATTGAACGGAGCTTCGATAGATATTTGAGCAATTAATTTTGATTGTAACTACTGTAAGCAACGGAACGGAAGAGCTTACTCTGATGCAAAATGGCCATATCAACCATCCCCTGTTCATTGCCCCTGTTACGTTTTGGGTTCCCCCTGGTTATGCTTCCCATTTCGCCGCGATATTTCTGGCATCTCCAAACCCGAGGCCTTCCCAATTTTCGCCCTAACCCGTCTGGCACCCCCGCCCCCGATTAGACCACCTTATGAATTTCGCATCGGAGTGCGTTCCAACTGATGCCTTTGGTCCGTGAGAATCTGTGAAGAATCCAGTACTTTTATGCGTGACTAAAAATTTCTACTGGTGGTCTAAAAAATATACGAATTATGAACTACATGAGCTAAAGAATTTGCAAAATTTTCCATAAAGAGTAACAGTAGCTTAAATTTTCTTATTTATTTATATGCCATGGCAGTCAACCGCTTAAATTATTACACATATTTGACGTGATCTGACAGTTACAGTGCTTTACGATCACCAAATTTCAACTGGAGAAGTCGCACAAAGCGCCTTCAGTTCACCACGTTCTAGCTGGTGGAACCACAGCGGTCATAACCCTAGCTATAATTTCCATAGTTTGGATAAGCAATTGAAACTCTACATTAAATTTGACAATCCTGCGGGCACAAATTGAGCTTCGTCAGACGCTGTGAAAGACCCAGAGAAGAGAGGTAATAACAAGAACTTACTCACTACATCTTCGAAGCCAAAAATTCTGGATTACTTCGTCATCGTCATGGTCAACTTCGTTTAAATCTCCCTGTCGAGAATTTAAAGTAACTTAGGATTCCAGGTGTAATTTTATCGTTAGAGGCCCTAGCGCAGCTTATGGACACATGCAATAACAACCGTTAATCGTATTCAACAAAATTCAAAATATATTTACCAATTCTAATCTACCGTACATCTAAATTAAAAAATATAAAAAATTTGACAATTTTTGGCGATAAAATTGGACATTTTTGAGCTTTCTGAAACGCTTGAGAAGACTACGACATACGCATTCAAGGCTTGCAACAATGATAACTGGTGGTCTGCAACAATCAAGCAACTCAGTATAGACAAAATTTTAGATTTCCATTTTTGGGCGGTTTAAAACCTTGACTTATAGCTCAAAAATCCAACAAAGTTATAGCTCTCAAAAATTGGATTTTGGATTTTTTCAATCCCAAGCCTCTGGCACTAGCTGTGAACTAATACGCTGGAGAAATCAAGAGAGCCAAAATGACGAAGTAGCAAATCTAAACGGTGCTACTTTTTTAATTTTTGGTCAGAACAAGCTTACTTTACTTAAAACAGCAAAGATTACGCGTCTAACATTTCTTTCAGTATTTAACCGTAAGCACTAGCAACGGGTGAAGGCAGCGCGATAATGTATTACTACTACTTACTTTTATATCGTAAGTAAAGTAAGAATCTTTACAAAATAAATTCCTCAGTAAAAATAAATCACAGAGTGCCGAAAGAAATCTTTCATTGGACGAACGATAGATATCAACGGAATAAAGTAAGTTGTAAACGCATGACTACACAATAAAATCAAGTCCCGAGAAAGACTTTTTAGAATGCTAATTTTGAAGAAAATCACACGGGTATTTATGGGTAGCAAAGGTAGCGCCAGAGAAACCGCGATACTACTTTGATCAACAGTAGGGTCGGTTAAGTATATTATTGTACTCATACAGTGAGTGCCAGAACTGTATCCCTCTCGCTAGATATTCAGGAAAAATTTTAAGCTCACATATTGGTCAGCTCGGAAATCGACAGTCTTTTCTAAAGTTGCCGATGTTATGTAACAAACACGGCTGTAAAGTGTAAAATCAGTTCGAATGGAATTCCGTTTAATCCCAATTATTGTGCGAAATTTTACAAATTTGACATTTATTGAAACCCGGCATAATTTACCGGGGGCAGCCGAAAACGCCGGCGGGCCTCCCCGCCCCACCCCCCGTCTTTGGACAACAGCTACATCATGCCTCTTCTACAAAAAAAGACAATGACCTGTCCTTGAAGATCCGCAAACGCAAAAATTAGCGCATCGATCATTGTCGAAAACTGACGCAGCAGCCATTCTTCGGGCAAACGGTCGAGAAAATACTTCATCGCAGTACATCCGCCAAGCTTAGTGAACCACGCTGGCTCATGTATCAGGTGCATTAGTTCTGCGAAAATATTCAATATATACGGGAGATTGCACGCCTAAAACAAAATCAAAAGGCATATTATAGCTGCTAGCACCCGAGAGAACTTACGATGTCAATACGACATACATTATGCAACTACGGTGATGTCAGGTTTTAAAACGTGTGTGGGCCAAAAATTCTAAATCGTAATAGCTATAGTATAGGCCAGCTTTTGTGAGCAGGTATCCTGTTACAGTCTAGGCCAGAAACAACTGCAAAATAATCGATCGAAATTTCGATCGATTAAAATTTTTTCGCAATTAAATAAATTTCATATTTGTACAATTTCGATTAGAAGAAATTTTAATCGATTTCAATTGCAATTATTTTTGACCGCGACGGCAGTGATTTCGAGTTTATAAAAAAATTTAAAAATTCAATCGCTTCTCGCGAGGACAGACATTCTTGTTAGCACTAGATTAGCAGGGGACTTATCATGGCCAAGTTTTTTTAATTCTGTATCAATATTTACAGTTTAAAGTTTATTTCGCGCAGCACATTTACTGATAGCCAATATAATCGAAGTTCTTAGCACAGTGAAAAGCTAAGCTAAGCAACAAACCGTTGTAGCAATCTATGCCTACACAACGCGGAGTTCGCTATACATAAAAAGCTCAATATCACGCATATGCAATAAATTATGAGTATCACTGTTTTGGTCCACTTTAGGTCCGACGGGTTAATTTCAAAACCTATCTATCTAGACATAAACTTAGAACACTGATAACCAATGTAACAGCGTGTCATTGGGAGCTACACAACTTTTTTACTTAAAAACGTCGATTTAAGAATGAAAATAAGCAAATCGAAAGAATACTCAAATTGCATTGTCGTAAATAATCATTCATACCTTACTGAGAGATCCAAGTAAAAACGAACATGTTTCGAGCGAAGTTGTAATTGCAAGTAAAGCTGCTTTACACAATTCTTTATCTTCGTGGCCGACAACTGAGGCCAGCACTTCGGCGAGAACTGCAGAATCCATTGCGTCACGCCGGACATATTCCGACTCTTTGAGACGTACTAATCCTGTTATAAAGTAACATGTCCGGTGTATGCTCTACTGACACTGGTATATGTACACATACCGCAGAGAACAGTCGATTTGATTATGCCCAAACAGTAGGCTGACATGTCTATCTGGGAGTGTGGAAGGGATCGCCGCACCACTTTCCAAATCCCCATGTTCGTCAAGTTTTTCCCATGTCCGTAACCCCAACTCGGCCGAAACCCCCATGTTCAACTAAATCTAAATATGCTTGTCTCAAAATTTACGTTTTTGTATGCGAAATAATTTCTAAACATTACTCCAATATTTCTAATGCTAAAACGTCATTTTACAGCTTAAAAATACTTGCCCGGAAGTAAAATTCCTGGCATATTCAAGTGCCCCCTGGCAAAAGCCGAGTGTGCCTGGTTTGTGCTCCCAAGCAAAATTTTGGGCTCCATCCGTTCATTGCCCCTTAGCAAACTTTTTTGTTTCCACTCGGTAAAAAATCCCCCGAAGTACATAAAATTTGATCAAAATTTGTACTAAAATTCCGTCCTGAAGCCAAAAATTTCGCTAACTTTATCAAAACTTGCTCTAAAATAGCTTCTCTCAACCAAATGCTTTGGCAGTATTTCCGACACGATTTTTAACCGTTTTCCTCTTAGCAAAATGGGGCGCCCCCATGTTCGGAACCAGGAGGCCCCCGGTTCATACTCCCTGGCAAAATTTTCACCGATTGGAGAGCCCAGATCTCCAATACAACTTCCGAAGGTACACCAGACATAATGTCGAAAGAAATTGACATATTATAGTATAAAAATTTAACCTACATAGGTGTAACTACAGCAGCACTCGGCGATAACCAGTTAAACATCTGTTAATAATAAGCAACAAAATTTTCGAACACTATCGTATAAGCATGTGCATAAATATTCATTATGTACGAATAAACAGCATCTCTGACGAATACCAAACCCATAATGTGCATATTGCAGCCAAAAACGACTAACACCTTACGGACGAACCGCGAACGTGTAGCGCGTTGGAAGCTCCAAAATTATTATTAACAAACGAATAAAAATTTTAATAATAAATTATTAAATATAAAATTATTTTAATAATTATTAAAATAAATTATATTATATAATAAATTAATAAATAAATAACAAATAATAATTTAATAATACATAATAAATAAATAAATTATATAATAAATTATTATCCATATCAAGTCAATTCTGAGTTAACTAAGTATCGACACAGCATCAAGCTACAGATGATTGTAAGGCGATTAATAGTGCTTACCGGTTTGTTCAACGATAGCCAACAAGCAAATGTGCTTGATCACAAACAAGAAAGTCGGCAGTACTTCCGATCGCAGATCGTTTGCGGTTACTGCATCTTAAATTATTGGATTGAATAAAACGATTTACAATAACCGCTTAAAGACAGATTTCAGTGGATATAGGTTTCCATGAAATTTAAAAAGATTCTTTGAATTTTTGCACCACCATTCTCTTAAAATTCAAAGAACTATTGCTTGAAATTTCAAAGAAAAGATAACCTTTTAAAAGATAATTCTTTGAAAATTCAAGAAATAATTTAGAAAGAATATCCTGGAGGTGCCAAAACCAAAGAAATTACTTTTAAATTACATACAAAGTATTTTGAGTGAGCATTCAAAGTTTACTTTTGTACGACTAGATTAGTTAAACATAGATATAGAAGTTAAATATATATAGTTAAGATAAGCTAAACATCTCATTTACCTGATAAACGGGTCACTATTGAGTTTACATTTCGCATCAAAAAACGTATAATAGATAATTATAATATTGTCCTGTCTGACACCGTTAGTTTAGATGAAACGTCACATTAAAGAATTAAAAATAAATTTAACAAACGTTCTTCAATAATAATTTTTAACTGAGACTGTCCGTATATATCCGACCATACTTCTTTGTTCAAATAGGAGTATAAGAATGTCAAATTTTCTCAGCTACATACATGCAGCTCAACGTTTTATCCAAAATTTTGTTCGTTTTGATCGCTACAAAACCAAAAGAAACTGAAAACCAACAAAATTTCCTCGTCATGTAACCGGATTTCGGTGATAATTCGCTATTTGCACTCTAAGCGGTGCCACAAAATTTTTTTTGCTATTTTCGCCTTAATTAATTTTTGACGGAGAAATCCACAGGAGGGCAGTAACCGCTTCTATCGCGTAATGACCATGACCTTCGATGGATTATGCCGTAGATGGTACTAGATATCATGTTACATTCCAGCCTACTAAATTAGGACAAATAAACTAGTAACTCGCAAACCAATGTGAAATGGAGCGAGCGTGGTTTCATCAAGTGGTAATTTTATGAAATCACCTTATCACGGGCTTTACGTTTGATGATATTCCACTAAAACCTCTGTTACCCTGAATCCATTGAAAGTCCTAAAACGTCGTCGACCCTAAACCTATCGAAAACAGATGAAAAACACGAAGTCTTCGTGCTAGCTTCTAGCTAACCGTAACATCGTATTCAGCATACCTAAAAACCTATCTTGATACGCAATACGTAATCAAATTATTGAAGACAGACTATATTCCGGCAATCGGGTCATTGGCTCTAAACGCATTGACCACATCTGAGAAGGTAAAAAAATATCCGTTTTGGGCTCTAGATTAACAAACCATCGTATTGGCGCACCATAAAGACCATTCTTGATGCCCTGCAAACAATAACCAAACGAATGAAACTCATTACATTTTGGGAATCGGGTTCGTCGTCTGTAAACCCCTTGAAATCTAATGAAAACGTATAGTATAGTCAAGTTGGAATCTAAATGGCAAAACCATCGCATTTAGCGGGCCTGATAATCTAGAATCCAACATGACTATAGCATACTTTTTCACTGGTCTCAAGGGTTTTACTGCCGACAAACCTGATTCCCAGAATCTAGCCTGCCTTCAACTGTTGAGCTATGAATTGCATGCAGGTGCAGACCGTCAAGAATGGTCTATATATAGGTGTTTCGGTAAGCTGAATGCATAGTCTATATGGGTTGACTATCCATGGATGGAAGCGAATATTTTGCGCTATTCCAATGGTTTCAATTTGTGTAGTCGACAAATTCCCCGATTTCTAGAATAAACTCTGTCTTCAGTTTTATAATTTTATATTGCCTTCCGGGACTATAAAACGGCACCTATAGGTTCCTCGGTAGGTTGAATACGGTGGTGTGGTCAACAAGAATCCAATATGACTGTAGCATACCTTTTACAGTGGTTTTCAAAGGGATCTACTGCCAACAAGCTTTACCAAAGACTTTCGCCACTTATTTGGTTATGCGTTTTTTGGTAAGCTATTACAGGATGAGCAACACGCAGAAAAATGTGGTGTTCCTTAACTCCCATTGCATTAAGCAATGCTAGTTACAAATAATTCTTATTAATTATTCTGATAATCGCTAACGGCTATCGGTATTAATTAATACCGGCCAAGCCCTACTAAGCATTAAGTCTTCAGGTAAGTGGTTACAGAAGCCTTACGGAAGCTTATACAACAAACATGAAACCTGCTACATGTGATTACACGTACCAACAGCCACAGATGAAACCAAGCTTCGCCCAGTTTCACCGCATGATTTATTTTTTTAACTATGCACTCTTGGGCCCAACTGAGGGCCGGATGTTATAACGTTAGAAAAAAAGAATAGCTTAGTGCGAGGGGTTCGGGGGGGCGGCAGCCCCCCGACTTAACTTAGGCTTAGTAGATAAGCTCATATAATGACCTTAGCTTAGGCTAAGACGAGGGCTTAGGCTCAGTATATAAGAAAGGCATGGCATGCATTTCCCGTAAAAGTTACATTGGCCCTTTCTTGCTGCTACCAACCATTGATTCGTTTGCGGTGTTGTCGACGAGCCAACAAATGTACCATTTATTTATTTATGTACACTACCAATGCGTTGGCAACAAAATCATCGTTAAAATAAATTTATTTCGATTTAAATCGATTTATTAATTTCCTTTAATTGTTACACAACCAAAAAACCTTAAAACCTCCCGCGATTGTCACAAAACACCGTTTTGCAGCCAAAAAATCTGTACTGTACTGTTACTGTACAATTTTGTATTATTTTTTGATTAATATACCTTTTTGTGTATGTAAACCCAATATTATTTTATTATTATTAAATCAATCTAATGCCTTCAGTTGATTGCGGCGTAGTGGTGGTTTTTTGGCAAACAAATGATTGAAACACATGTTTTTATCGATCATTGCTCGGTATAAATTTTTCAGCTAGTGTATGTATTGAAAACGTTGATGGTCTCCCGTCCGTATTTGTATAGCTTAGCTTAAAGGTCGTCAATTTATTCTATTTGTTTGAAAAATAGGTCCAAGTTGTATTTTCATAATTAGGTCTGAAGTCCCAGTTGAAAGTATCGGTCTCCTCAAACCCAGACAGCGAATCGACACCAGATAATAAACGGAAGGGTTGAATAATTGGAAGCGTGAGATATGTACATGTTGATTGATTTCGATATTGTCGGGCAAGTCCCCAAAAATATCGTCCCGCTCTCGCAGTAAGCCTACATCTAAATTTGAAACATCCCGACTTTTGATTTTAATCTCGGTTGATTACAGTCAAATAAATAAAGACTCTGCCGCACCTCTTACAACGACGCAGTACCAGCTGGATGTGAATTCGAACAAAAAATTATCACTCACGGTTTTCTAATAATATTAAATCGCATGAAGCAAGCAATTTTTCCATTGTCTACAAGCGCAACCCGATATAACTGTTGCAATTTTGACCCATCCCATAAATCCGCAGAACCGAATGCCAAGATTTTCTAGGCCCAAAGATCTGGCCTATCAAATACACACTCAAAATAGTTTTCCTGAAATTTAAGAAAAGTATTCAATATTTTGGAACCACCAGATAATCACTTAAAATTCAAAGAACTAAATTAAAAAATATACACTCAAGTTCCAGCTCTTTTTTAGAACAAAAAACGGTGACACTATCGCAGAACGGGAAAACTCAGGGAAGGGATCCGCCATCTTTTCAGCTGTGCCCCCATAGTCTGTGGACCCTCAATTATCTTTTACCCCCAAAACCGATTGCTTCGCAATCAGGGCCGCCCCTTTTCAGCTATACCTCAGACGATTTGTTATTATTGGTTTTGATTTTTGATGGGTTTAGAATGGGCAATAACTTTGTTTTTCGGCATTAAAACGCCTAAAGCTGCACTTAACATCGTCTACCCCCTAACCCATGGACCTATCTTTGACGATATTTCGAAATAGTATAGAATTAGAGACGTATGAAAAAACCCTGGGATAGTACACCCCACTTGAAAATGGTGAAATCTCAAAACTTAATATCTGAAAAATGGTTATTTTGATTCAAGTTACCACAACTTACGATAGCATGAACTGATTTAGACGACTTCACCATTGACGTAAAATCGATGGGGCTTTTATATGTTGAGTCCATCGATGGCCAAAATCTGCTCTGTAGTTCCTGAGGTTGGAAACTTGGAAAAATGCGAACGTGAAAGCTGCATCCATAATGGAGAAAATTATACAATATGGAGGGCACTTGTCAAAGCGACGTCACTGGCACGTTGATTATATCGTTAGGAAAAAGAACAGCTCAGTGCGGGGAGTTCGTGGGGCGGTAGTCCCCCAAGGGCTTAGTGATAGCTGAAAAGCGAGACACTATATTACATATGCATAAATATTTATTTTTGATATTTAAGCGTGAAATAATAATGCCTTTAGCTCGCCCTGCCTGTACATGTTATAAAGTTGTCCCACCCATGGAAATTCTTAATGATTTAAATACTATTGACGAGCAAGTTGCTATTTTTGAAATTGGAATATTAACCTGAGATCGGGAAGCTTCTTTGAAAACTGCTGCCAGATGGGGTTTAGCGGTGAATTATTTTCGTTGTTTGCATAAGTAATAGCTGCAATCTTGAATGGTGTTACTTGACTGTTGATACTGAAAAGGGCGACAGTTTCGTTTGGCACTGCTGAGCTCGCCAACGATCCTTTAGTGTTCGGATCAACTCGTTCTTCGACCATCACAGACTTTCGATATCGCAAATTTTGCGATTTTTATATTTTCGGTCTCAAAACTATCCGTCCAATATTATATCACATGACCTTGCTTTCGGCTCAAATACCATTGCTGATTGGAACATTTCTGCCAAGACATACCGGTGCTTTACCACAATCGGATGTGGCGCATTTTGCCAAACACAATCATTATCTCGGATCAGCATTCTGATCGTAATCCTCAAATTCGATTTCGACGGTGAATCGTTCCGTATGCTTTGCTGGCACATACTAAGAGTATAGAAGGATTGTGGTCGCGTTTGAAGTGTTTTGGCCAGCGCCGCCGTGGCATTAGCCGTGGAATGCCGTTTCGTCGATTCTTGATTGAGTTTCCCTGGCGTCATCATTTCCAGGGGGCAGATTTTTGGGGCTCTTTTGCAGGGAATTCGGCGAGTGCCTCGACATTATCGTTAGAAAGTATGTTAACTCAGCACTTTGTATCTATAGGTTATCGCTTTACAATTGATATTTTTTGAAAGAAAATTTTTCGAGAAAAAATTTTTTCGCCATAACTAACAGGATATTATTGTTTTCCCAATCGTCGGTCCCAAAAAACTTAGCCCACATATAGGATCAGGGGTGTAGCCGGGGGGGCGAAAGAATTTCATCCCCCCGAAATTTTTTGACATGAAAAATTGTCAATGGTCCCCTTAGTAAAAGAATTTTCCCTGTTGGACTGCACTTTTCCTGTCAGAGTAGCGCCTAAATTGCTTTTTTCACTTCAAAAATCTAAAATTCGACCCAAGAATGAGCGAAACGCATAAGATATCAGGCTGAGTCAGACAATCCCCCCGCTAAATTTTCTTCTAGCTACGCCCATGCCCAGGATCGACACGTCCTGCCCCAAGCACAACTAGCGGATCAGGGAAAATTACAAAGACCCTGCTCCACCTCTGTGATATCGTTCACAGTAGCAAAATCCATAGACAATGAAACCGATCAGCAACATTTCACAGTTTTATTACATCGTTTGTTTCTCTAGAATCCCATGGAAAACGTGTATCCCACGTGACCAATTTGTTTATTTTACGCTTGTTGGCTTAATTTCCTAATCTGGAAAGGCGGAAAACAAATATGTAAATAACCCCATAAACGACATCTGCAATTATTACGTATTTATTAGATAATTGCTATTGTTGAACTATCAACATTTTGCACAAACAAATTTGGTAAACAATTAACATTTTAAAAAATTGATAGTTTGTTCTATTCGCGTTAAGCTATAAAACACTATGAAAACAATGCGTTTGCGATGTTAATTTTTTTATAGTGTTTTGCTTTGGTCTTCCGGTTATTGCCGTTGTAAAAACAAAGTTTGAGAGCTGTAATTTTAGTTAAGCAAGCTAAATTTCCTCAAATGTAGCACTTAACTCTATATATAAAACTTTTGCGTGATTCTGCGGCGCTCAAAACTCTTCATCAGATTGATATATTTTTGTATTTTTCTTAATGGAATATAGCTGTGTACCTAACTTTGTGTCTGCCCTGCTCTAACGATTTCTTGACCAAATTAACATAAACCCAAGACGATTTTGATTTTTAGGTTATAACTCTCTTGCCAAAGTCATCGGATCGAAAAAATAGAGACAACTAAATATGAGTCCTGTCATCGACAACTACAATTATTCTGATATTTTTACTAGAGCTGGAGGTTGTTCTAGCTCGAGCGGTGAGTGAAAGTTAAATAAGTCCAAAAAATTTAACAACCGAAATTATTCTCTGTTAGGAATTATTGATGGGTTTGAAGGGTTCTATAAATCCTTGAACACATTTGATTCATTATACCAAATCTACATGGGGGTATGTGGTTAAGCCCAGGACGAAGTAGTGGTAAAAAAACTAAAATTCTGACTGCAAAAAATGATAAATTTATTCCTTTTTCAATTTTGTTGGACCTAAGCGACAGGAAAAAGGCTACAGGCTTTAGCTGTTGCTAAATACGTAAGAAAGCATACCGATCCAACATGATAGTGGCCGACAGCAGCCTACCGTTTTCTCGTGAAAAGCAATGTTTGCAAAATATGCTTGTTAAGTGGGTCTCTGGCTCCTCGAAAAAGCAATTTTTTACAGCGTCTTTACAGCGAAAAATGCTTTCGAGTATAATTTAGAAAACTGTTAGCTATAATTTTTTGCGAATGATATACGCTGTTCTACCCACTATCGCCGGTCTCAAATAAGCCTGCTCTTCTAGTGATGTTTTATTTGCGTTATTGTATTATACGGTAATATAATGGATACGCTGCAGTCCCTAAAACAGGCAGGACGAACAGTGCGTATCTTCTAAATTTGAAAATAGATAATAAAACTGATGGTGGGTTTACCCTTGGCGTAAACAAAACAACAGCTATGCTAAATCAATTGACTGGTGTTGCACACACAGCAACGATGCTCGAGCAAAAAGCAGATCAGCAACGATGCTCGAGCAAAAAACAGATCAGCAACGATGCTCGAGCTAAAAGCAGATCACGACGGAAGATCGTCTTTGTTGTTACAACAAAGTGGAGTTATTACCGGAAGAAATTGTCATTCTTGAGAAAGGGGAACAGAGCGCCAGTATCCTCCGTAAACATAGCAAACATAGTTGAAATTTTCAAATTCATTTTTCGCGTAAAAGACGATTTATGGAAATTGATTTTTGCAGGAAAGAGAAATAAAGGAAATCGATTTTCGTGGAACCGACAGCTTAAATAATTGAGTTTCGGCTGAAACGACAACCCAGTTAATAAACATTTGCAAAACATTGGTTTTAGCAGAAGACTTCTCGCAGAGATGACAATTCGCAGCTATGACTGCACCCCCACTACAACGTCAAAAAATGACACCTGAAAGCCCTATTTTTTCTTGTAAAAGTTGCGATTGATCAACTTCGAGCGTTCAGTGTTTCTGGCCATTAGATGAAGAAATGTAGTGCCCTACGGTTTTGACATGTGCTAAAAATGGTATTAGTTAACGAAAACTTACGGAGATAAGAGTAGAAAGTATCTTAAGGTTTAAGATTTTAGCAGCTTGACTAGGTGCTGACACCACGTCGCACGTATAAAAGTTCAAAATAATGACCGTCCGGGAATAGGAGGCAATCAGCCGATCACGGAGAAGTGAATGTCGGGATCAGAAAGTTCAATTCGGAACATCGGCATAGCCACTGAGCACACACTACCGACACTCGCTCGTGTCCCCCAGCTGAAGTACTAGTATTTATTCCAAAACAAATGATTATTCAATTGATACATTGTGTTCCCGAAGGAAAGGGCTACTGAAATGACACAATATTAACGTGATGCTTTGAAAACTAAATCGACTAATATGTACAGCCGATATGAACGAAATTATAAATTTGTACATTTAAAGTCCCTCGTAGAAGATGAAACAACTATGGAATCAATAGTTCATATAACTACCGAAACACTAAAAACTTTAACTCTAAACGTTTTTGTATTTTCTTTGAAGGTCCATCCATCACTTCTATCACACTGGGTTCATCATTGTACATTACAGAACCATTCTAGAGAAATTGGCTTCATTTTAGTTGATTCCGTGACAGCGACTCTCAGTGCGACAGCCACATGACGGAGAACGTGAACCATTTTCGTAGCCCTTGTCCATTGCGACCATTAATTACAGCATGAAAACGTACATCGTAATTTATTATATGAAGGTATCGAATACCATGTGTAACTTTCAACCGTGGCATTATCAATTTAAATTTTTCCAGTGACCACGAAGTTGGAAGTTTTACTTGAAACTAGATGTGAGGATTTAGATCCAATGTCTGGCCCATGGGCCGGGGGATACTTCGGGCCTGAGGTGAAAATTTCCAAACAGGCCGGGCTCCCGATTTGCAAAAAAGCCAAAGCCCGGCGCGGCCCCGAACAACAATCTATATAAATTTTTCGGTATGCTGAATTACAGTGGTGTGGTCATGTAGAACACACGACTGTACCATATCTTTTCAAGGAGTTTAGGCTAGGCTGTACGGCGAACCCGATTTACCGAAAGAATTTCGCCCATCTCACATATTTGGATGTGCGTTGTTTTTCACTTCTTCAGATAGGTTATTATAGGTTTCGTGACACAAATAATAAATAGGTGATATACAGGTGATGCATTGACATACAGTCTACACGAGACCTCTTCTTTCAATACCTAAGCAACTATATAAACAGACAATTCAGATTAGCGTGGGATTTGTCGGTTCGTATCTTAAAATCGCGGCTCGATGTCTCGAACTCTCTAAACCATACATACTTACTTTTCTACTGGAATTAAGTTAACAAAACAGGGTCAATGTAACTTTTAGGGGCGAAAGTAAAATCCATGCCATGCAGTTCTCGATGTAAGGCGTAGCCTTGGTCTAAGCTTTGTATCTTATATAACACTTAGACTAAGCCTAATCTTAAGTTGAGGGCTACCGCCCTCCCGAATCCCCCACCCTCACTAAGCTGTTATTTTTGCTAACGATATAGCTACAGACCTCTAAACGTGACATGAGCCAATTTATTACGATGCTTCAAACAATACTTCAAAATTAATTAAACAATATCAAATGTAGTTTCTAACTCTTGATTTTAGCATTTTCTTTTCTGTATCTTCGAATATTTCATATAATTTCGTATTATCATATATTACATAACACTACATCGGTCATTCGAAGACGAACAGAATGACGTCATCCCAATCGTATTTTGGCATTGTCGACTACTGCGTTTTTGCGCTAACGCTAGTCGCGTCGGCAGCAATCGGCCTATTCTTTTCGCTTCGAGGTCGATATCGTTGCAGCCGCGGTAGCGCCACTACGGCTCAGAGCCAGCCAACTGAAAAGCCATCGGACATGCTAACGGGCGGCAATAAAATGCCAATTGTACCGACCGCATTTTCGCTATTAACATCGTTCCTGTCCGGCATTACTTTGCTCGCCATGCCTGCGGAATCATATCAACGTGGTGTGTGTTTTACACAACACATAGTTTTCTTTATTTATCATGAGATATATTAACAAGGATTTTTGCACGTAAAAAGCAAGTAAAACATGGAATATCAGATGACAACTATATATAGCGGCACAACAAAACAGTAGCTGTGTTCCGCAGCCACTTTTCGAGCAAAAGAGGCCGCCGTCAAATCCAATTCCTCAATTTTTCCGTGCCGCCGCGACACTATTGAGCAGCAATACTACGTCCCTCTGACAATAAATATACAATGTTATGTAAATTGGCTTGATATGATGACAGTGACATAGCTGTAATCTACTAGTTAGCTTCGTAGCTAAGACCACGACTATCACTGCCCTCTACTACAACACAAACGTAGTTTATGCCCTTTCTTTAGAGCTAAAGCATCGCGCTAAGCTAACTGACCTACTAAATGTTATTGATGACCAAATAATCTGACTTTCCTAAGTTGGCGAGTGGTATAAGCTATAGGTGTGGATAAGGGGTTACCACCATAAGGGTGGAATCCCTCTCAAGCCATATTTAGCCCTGCCACGAAACGATCCGCACACACAACCCACCCCCACTTCTAAAGGAAAACTTTAGCAAAAATTGGGTTAACAGTGGCAAAAATTGCGGTAAAATAAGCAAGAATGAAGGAGGTCTCCCATTCATGCCGGCCGTCTACCCCCTAAAGCTGACGGACCTTCGAGACCTATGATATAAGATGAGCATTTCCGAGCCAATGATTTAAAACAACTGCGCCATGGTTCGTGTCCCTTGGGTTCCAACATAATTTTAATTTCCTCTGGAAATGTTTTGCTGCTGAAAGTCCAAACGTCGCACAAAAATACACAATGTTTGAAATTAAAAATCTTATAATAATTGAACAACTTTTTAATTATTACTTTCAACCATAATCAGAAACGTGTTAGCAGCGTTTCTAAAGCTCTTTTACCGCTTCGCATTGAAAAGCACAAAGTTTATAAGTTGCGTACACATTCTATTAAACAGCCCTGGCGGACATGTAACAAATAGTTAGTGTGTCGCAGTTTCTAGGGCGCATTCATATGATTAAAAAATAAGGACTAAAATAATTTATAGCATAAACCGGTCACTTACTACTAATCTCAATTTTCATGCTTTCAGTTAAACTTTTATGCCCCAATATGGATTGTTTTGATGCGTTCTAAACAGCTATTTCACAGACTTGCTTTGCAGATAAGAGAACCATAATAAGGATGCGCTAATGCGTGCGTGCTGTTTGCTATTACACACTGATGTCGCGCTACTGCGCGCTATGTGCGAGCATCGACAGCAACACATCAAACGAAGACAATGGATATCAGTATAATTTTGTTACTTTTCGACTCAGCTCGGCGAGCTAGTTCAGAAAATATCCAGTTTTGGTCCAAAAATTTGCTTTCCATGTTTTAGGTTTCAAATGGTCTCCACTGGTATACAAATTTTTTAAAAAATTTATAATATATCATTATAATATTATGCATCGAGCTAAGTTCACGCGTTAAGGAGTTATTGCCATTTATGTGAAATCCTTACCCTCCGTCGTTAACACATGAACCGATCCATGCGATTTTACGACTCAGCTCGTCGAAGCAGTCGGAATGATATATAAAATTATACATTTATCCAAAAAAAATTTTTTCGAAAATTTTGTGTACCAAGGGGGGCAACGAAAAAACGAAAAAAAATTTTGCCTTAAATCTGGCCCAAATGGATATTTCATGAACCAGCTCGTCGAGCTGCTTCGGAGGGTACCGAAGTTTCTGAGGCGTACCTTCAAAACTGACGAATTTCGGTGCTAAAGAAAAAGACCCAAAAATTGTCATCACAGAAAAATTAAAATTATTGGGCTTTGATTGCATTTGCAAAATTACTACGTGCGTGCACCCACAGATTTACAAATTGCTGGGTAATTACTATGTATTACGATCAGTACCCAAAAAATATTGGATGTATCAAATTTAGCAGCACCCACAACATTTATGGGAAAATTGTTTATCCTCCCCTTCGCTTTAACAGTGGATGGTTTTTAGTGACGATACAGAACTGTAACTATAAGAACTGGAGCATATTTGTTTTGGAGTTATAAAATTCGGGGTAATGCCGGCGTTTAACAGTCGTAGACGCTCAGCAACTTATTCGGATTTTAGGAACTCTCTTCTGGTTTAGTCGAACGCTTGGGTCGGCAGTAGCACTAGCAGTCGCGTACTTTATCGTTTTACCGATTTTCTTCAACCTTCGCCCAATATCCGTCTACCAATACTTTGAAGATCGCTTTCAATCTCGAATGTTGCGCATTCTCGGCGCAACGCTGTACAACTTGTTTATGATGTTCTATATGGCTGTCGTTCTGTATGCGCCAGCTGTTGCACTCAGCGGTGTCACCAAAGTACCCGCGTGGATTTTTGTCGTAGCTGTCGGCCTCGTTTGTGTCGTTTATACCTCGTACGGCGGTCTCAAGGCTGTCGTTTGGGCCGACACCCTGCAAGCGCTTATTATGCTCGGCGGAGTGCTTGCCCTATTCTTCAAAGGTGCCTCGGATGCAGGAGGTTTGCGCTTAGTTTGGGAGCGCTCCGTCGACGGAAGGCGATGGGACGGCTTTCGGAATATCGATCCGGATCCGTTTCAGTACATGACCCTGTGGACGTCGATGTTCGGCGGCATTAGTTTTTGGCTCTCGTTGCTAACGTTCAATCAAATTGCCGTCCAACGATATCTAAGCTTGCCCGATCTTAGGGCAGCGCGAAAAGTTATCGCAATCAACGTGCCAACCTATATCATTCTTATCTTCTTTTCCGACTTGCTCGGCTTGGTAATGTATGCGTACTACCAAAGCTGCGATCCGTTGCTTGCGCGTCAAGTTGAAACGAAGGATCAAATTGTGATTGCGTTTGCGATGACCGTTTTCAGTAATATTCCCGGAATGCCCGGCGTATTTATGGCATGTTTGTTCAGCGGAACGCTAAGCACCGTGTCGAGGTTAGTTTTCTTAGCGCAAGTTATTATTGTTACAAAAGGGCATTTACACGCGTGAATGTATATGCAAGCGCATCGAAACATTTTTAACAAGTAAGGAGACACAAGAAATATGGACATATATACATGGGTATTACACTCAAAATACTTTTCATAAAATTTAAAAGAAGTTTCTCTGACGTTTAAACCAGCAGATTATTGTTTTAAAAATCAAAGAACTATTTTTTGAAGATATTCTTTAAAAGATAATCCTTTGAAATTACAAGAAATATTCTTTGAATTTTAAACAAATATTTGGTGGTGCAAAAATCTAAGAATTTCAATTTCAATCACTATCGAATTTCATGGAAAAGTATTTTCTATGCAACAACCCCTGTTGTTCTTTAAAGCATTGTTTCTCTTTCGCATGATACAATATAAAATTGTTATTGTGCAAAATTTTGTTTCAAAATTTCCGTTGGGCGTTTGACTGGGAGACAATAAAAATCTATGATCGAAAATAAAAAATCTGGGCATTCGCCAAGAGTTTCGACAATAAAAACTCTTTACTCCTGATTGGGTTTTAGTATGAAGTAATCTTCGAATCATCACATTACTGTACAATTTTTAGGAGACACGGGTAGAAATTTAACTCCGCTTAAAGTTTGTTTACTCTTCAATCAATTATACACTTTCGTAAAAGCTCGAAATGTACTCTGCATCTGCTCCGATTCGATTACAATATCTTACGTAAAATTCTTACACATTGAACAATTATTGAAAATTTAGGGCAATAATGACAACTACTAGTAACTCGCAGAGCCATTGGAGCGAGTGTGGGTACTCTGTGCTTATTCACTGTTTTGTCGTTCCAAATTAAGGTTTCTAAGCGCGCTTAAAGTGTCATGCCAGCAATGATACACAGGCAATACTTCAATGGAAACGCTGCAGTCATTTTAATTTTTATATCGAAACCGAATAACTCTTTATTTCTTCTGCCAATGACCAAAAAGACAAAATATTTTGAAATTTATAAATCACAAAGGATAACAAAAACTATAATTAGAAAACAGTGATTTTTGCGTGGTAGCCCCGCTAAGGCTTGTATTATTTGATGCATACCATGCAAATACAATTGCTTTTATCATATTTAGCAACCCCTGAAACCTACAGACAGGATCTATTGACCCACATACATTGTATATTGGAAAAGTGGCGAAATTTCACCGTTTTTGGTGCCAAAGTTCACCAATTTGGCTCCGGCACCGTCCCGCAGTATTAATAACACAGTTAATGGTCTTAAAATAATTAAACCAACTTATTTAACGGGTTAAATAACCCTATAACTCCAAAAGTTGACCCACTTACTTGCTTTGTAAAAATTTTGAAATCTTCACTTTTTGGAGTATTTTTTTAATGTTGGGCTCATAACTCGAAAACAACAACTCTGACAAAAAATGCCTAACTGCAAAGTTGTAGCATTAATAGAGGATTTTCGTATTTTTGCGTTGATGGATCAAAAAATGTAACCATTGGGCCTATTTTGAAAGGAAAGACATGGTCGGTAGGTTTAGCGTCTAATGAAAGGACACAAATACACTGAATTTGTGATCAAATGCTAATCACATTTGATCCTTTCATCCAGTGCTGAGTTATGAACACCACAGACCGACAAAATTTTTTTATGATTTTTACCCTTAGCAAAGCTATAAGTGGGAACAACAAAGTTTAATTATTATGACTACACTGCAATACATACATGTACATTTCTCTAATACAGTACAGACAGACTAAACGGCGGCCTTATTATATTGTAAACGAATTTTACCAACATGGACAAAACCGAAAGTCTTTCCCGAAACCGTTGCCAAAAAAATTTGGAAATAGCAATACTAAAAATATTATCTTTTCTAATCTATTCACGAACAGTTAGCGAAACGTTTACTTCTATTTATTTCTGTGTGTGACTGTAACTTTCTTTAAGCGGTATCAACTCGATGGCAGCTGTCACATGGGAAGACTACTTCAAGCCTCGGTACGAAAAACGCCTCAGCCCAAAAGCCCAAAGTCGCCTGCTGGTGCTGTTGGCATCCGTTTACGGTTTCGTAGCAATAGCACTAGCATTCCTGTGCGAACCACTGGGTGGAATAGTCAAATCGCTTCTTTCGGTCATGGGTGCCACGGCTGGGCCGTTGGTAGGTTTATTCGTCCTTGGGATGTTGTTTCCGTCGTCTAACCGTAATGGTGCCCTGGCCGGCGTCGCAGCTAGCTTCGCTCTTACTCTTTGGATATCGATCGGCAACGTTGTCTATAAACCGTATGCTTCGTACAGTTTACCTCTATCAACCAACAGCTGTGAACATATTGTCAGAAGCGTTGCAGTCGTGTCGCAAAACGATTCGTCAGCCATGCTAAACCACACATGGGCTACTTTCGACAGTATCTATACAACAAATGCTATGTCAGAGCTGAGCGGCTTAAGCGCGATCTACGGCCTTTCCGATATCATGTTCACATTTGTAGGATTGATCCTTGTTGTCATTGTAGGAGTGCCAGTGAGCGCGATTTTCAAAGACAAACGCGGCAAAATTCGATTAAACCTCCTCACGGTTATGTCACTCAAGCGAGATGTTTGGTTCCGCCAAGCGTCATCACTGTCAATCGACGGTGACCACGCCACAAAAGATATCTTTCTTGACTCACCATCAACGCCCCCATTTAGCTATTATGGCGAAGTTCAACGTCGTCGACCGAGTCGCAATGTATGGAACGAGCAATGCGAAGACGACAACGAATCGTCTACCATGATAGCAACACGACCTCCAGTCGCTGCTGCTGAACATATGACCCTTCTTAGCGAAACGAACACGGCGGACATGGGTTTAGAAGAAACACAAAGGCGAAATATCACGCAAAGCCAAGACATTAGCCAAAACACTTTTGGCGCACACTATTAAGTATTACTTAAAAGCGTGTTCACATTGCATCCGATCCGATTCGCGCCAATTTTCACCAGTATTTTATGCAGTGTGCGCACGGAATCCGACCCGAAACAGCATGGACAATTTTTTCAGACAAAATCGGATGAAGTATATAGTGTGAAGAATAAATACAAATATACGCATACGGTAGGCATAAGGTTTAATCGTGTCAGATCGGATCGTATGCAATGAGAACAGAATCCGGATCGGACCGGGCGTAATATTAACACGGTCTAAAACAGACCGACAATATAAATAATCAACTTAGTTATGACGGGTTCTAAATACGTAATTATATATATACCCTTTTCTACCAATATAGCTGAACAATATTTGCATAGTATATTATATATTTATAATTAGGGAGTTGTCGTGATCAATAGTTTTGAAACTCTTAGCATTATACAACCTTGTTTTGCGCATTATTCCCGATATACCAATTATAAACGAAACTGTTAGCAAAATGTGCGGTGAAAAAAAAATCTGACCCGTTGCGATTCAGAAAACTAATCAATTTTGCTGTGCACTCCACTCAACATAACAGCACCTTTGACGTACTTTGTGTGGTCGCCTTTGACCTACTTCCGCAAAGACACAGTTGGAAGCTCAAGTGCTGCTAAACCAAGCTCTGTTATGTTCCAAAAAAATTCGCAATAAGAAGCCAACCAAAACAGTGGAAAATTTATGGGAAAATCAGCAAAAATGCAGTTGGGAGCTCAAGTGCTGCTAAACCAAGCTCTGTTATGTTCCAAAATTCGCAATAAGAAAAAACCAAAACAGTGGAAAATTTATGGGAAAGTCCACAAAAACACAGTTGGGAGCTCAAGTGCTGCTAAACCAAGCTCTGTTATGTTCCAAAATTCGCAATAAGAAAAACCAAAACAGTGGAAAATTTATGGGAAAGTCAGCAAAAACGCAGCTGAGGAGCTCAAGTGCTGCTAAACCAAGCTCTGTTACGTTCCAAAATTCGCAATAAGAAAAAAACCAAAACAGTGGAAAATTTATGGGAAAGTCCACAAAAACACATTTGGGAGCTCAAGTGCTGCTAAACCAAGCTCTGTTACGTTCCAAAATTCGCAATAAGAAAAAACCAAAACAGTGGAAAATTTATGGGAAAGTCCACAAAAACACAGTTGGGAGCTCAAGTGCTGCTAAACCAAGCTCTGTTACGTTCCAAAATTCGCAATAAGAAAAAACCAAAACAGTGGAAAATTTATGGGAAAGTCCACAAAAACACAGTTGGGAGCTCAAGTGCTGCTAAACCAAGCTCTGTTACGTTCCAAAATTCGCAATAAGAAATCAACCAAAACAGTGGAAAATTTATGGGAAAATCAGCAAAAAACCAGTTGGGAGCTCAAGTGCTGCTAAACCAAGCTCTGTTACGTTCCAAAATTCGCAATAAGAAGCCAACCAAAACAGTGGAAAATTTATGGGAAAGTCAGCAAAAACGCAGCTGGGAGCTCAAGTGCTGCTAAACCAAGCTCTGTTACGTTCCAAAAAAATTCGCAATAAGAAGCCAACCAAAACAGTAGAGAATTTGTGGGACGGCGCTGTTATTAAGCACGACCATGTCGTGCTGCCTTAAAACAGGATTTACTGTGCTGAGCGTAGTATGTTCCTTTTTTTGCATCCGTTCATATCCAAGTAACTGATTGCCACCTTCGTACAAGCGACTTCAAACAATGACAACAAAAGGAAATGACTTCCTAGATAAATCTGAGTGGCTTACATGCTTCTCTGAAAATTTACTTTTGTACAGGTGCTGAACTGTGTTCCAAGACTACTTCTTTTATGGTTTAGCAGAATTATTATAATACCTTGAAAAGTTGTCTTGTCACTGGGTCAAGTCAAGTTCATATCAGTTTCAACGGCCCATTTTAAGCAATATGAAGACCCAGATATAGAACACAGCTAACCAATATAAAATATCATGCAGATAGATAGAACTTCAATGGTTCTATAAACTGAGCTCAGTATCACCCTTCAGGATATTTTAGATTATGGCCTTTTCCATGTGTTTCGGGTCTCACGAGCCCTTTCTAAAACCAATTTACAACTAGCCTACAACATAGTCAACTACTGTAAAATAACGCATCATATGCAGGTACATATAGCGCCTCACGCTGTACAAAATGAACCCAATATCTTATAATAGTTATTGGCTATGAAGATATGGTTGTTTTCGTGAATTTTGAGCTTTATAGATATTTTAGGACAAACTAGTATTTTCATCAATATCTTAACATTTATGGGTGTTCAGTCGGGTTTTTTAAATAAAAATTCGATTTTATACATATGTATGTGTTGCTGTTGAATAATTCCGCATCGGACAAGTATAATTTATGATGTATAAATATACTTATGTAGGTATTATGCAGTACTACAATGTTATCATACATTATTCTGAACTATACAATACAACTAGTCGGTAGTGGAACTACATTTGTTAGCGGAGCTTGGGCTGTGGCATTACGAATGTACTCAATTTTATGTTCTTCAAATAACTACCCTGCATAGGGCTTTATCATTGGTAAAAATATTATATTTGAATACTTCGACCCAAAAAACCCTATAATGGTTTGATCGAAACGATTCTATTTCAATAAATAACACAAATATTGCAAAATGCTCTATTTTAGCTGCATAAGCTTAACTAATTAACTAATTACTAATTAACCACTCAAAAATTTTTAATCCCAAATATCAGGTGCACACTCTGACATGATAGGCTTTCAAACAAAATAAAAGTTTTTTAAAATCGGTTCAGTGGTTCTTGAGATCTGTCGGACCGAACGAACGAACGGACATCGACTTTTGTGGTCACAGACAGAAAATAAAAACGCTTCGCTCGGCTTCGCCTCGCTCCGCTCAACAATACAACAAATGTTTCAACTGATACACCAAACAGTAATATGAAAACGATAAGCCCATGCAGCTACGACGTTCTGCAAACAGGATTACGACTATTCAAACTCTGGTCCATTAGTTTATGTATAACGTCGCCCAATAAATCAAAACATGTTACATGATCTATGTAGCAGATTCACAATAATTTATTATTCAATATACACAAACTGACGCTATTAGCACTCGCCAGCAATGACTAAACTGTTGCTCATCGAGCGAGCCAGGAGCAAGTAATTCGCTCGATTTCAGGCGTATCATATTATAGTTAAATAAATTCCGTTTTAAAAGCTAGGTTTTTCGAACGAGAGCTAACAATTAGTGACAGTTGTTTCTGGCGATTACCGAATATACTGAAATCCAGTATATGCGCAATCTAGTGAACTCCAAGCTACTGCTACCATCCACACAGACTACAATAAGCGGAATTACACCTCTGTATGACGCAATAGATGTAATGTAATATTTCAATGTTTGTTGAGAATAGCCTCGGTAATTCCAACAATTAATTCAACAATAACAGGTTTGATCCCTGTACTCCTGTAACACAAAAATAACATTCTAATAGTGTAGGAAAGAATTAGCACCAAATATGCGTGGTAAGTCAACTTTAAGCGCGTACGCCTGGGTTTTTCTTTTGTCAAGTCAGTTCACGATCGTAAACGCGATGAACTCGAACAAATTACGATTTTCCTTATGTACGCGTGCACGATTTGCGATGGAACAATGCGTAAGCGCTATTCCCGGTCACTATTTTGCGATTCAGCATCACATTTTGCTGGCTGTGTACAAGTGAAAACGCCATTATTTCTCGCTTGGTGTAATAAACGAATAGACAATGAACATTGCTGTCTCTGTGTGTTATTTGATAAACGCGGACAAACGTGCGAAATGGACGCATTTGCGCGATCGCAAATTCCATTCGTACATCACAGAGCCCATTTTCGCATGCACAATAGAGCGAATACCAATAACAAAACGGGAAAACGAATTTCTGTGCGAATCAATTCGTGATTTTGACAAAAGAACAACCTTGGTGTACGCACATAAAGTGGATTCCCGCACTATAAATCATGCATAATGCATTAAATAAGTTGTTATGTCGAAAAATGTTCAAAATCCAAAATCAAGAAGACTTCGATGTCTCAGCAAACATTAAGAAATTTACTTGAATTTTAAGTTAACGATAAAAATTCGTCCAACGGAGCCTTCTAAACATTTAACGAATGACCAACAAAAAGATAACATAAAGCCGAAATCCCGTAGCCATCCAGCGACTGAAAACCCATTAAGGACCATTCGCTACTGCAAAGTTGAGATAGGGTGACCAGCGACATATTAAACACTCTCCAGTTTTCTCGCTGTTTCAATAAACATTATTCTTTGGTAGTCAATGATGGGTGAGTACTGATTGAAGACGGGGCGTCTCACATTGAGGCGACCTCCCCCAACTCTCAACTTGGGCCAGAGATTTCAGCCCGCAGCCCCCGCCAGCGGTAACATTCGTCATACTATTACTCCGCACAACTGACCAGCTCAAGGGAGTAAGATATATATACACGAATACAATTACAAAACCCGTTACCAAATCGGTCGTTTCGTTCGGGCTATAACCGAACAGATCAGTGCCCATACTTTAACCAGACAAATCTACACTAGTTAATCAAGGAGCGAGTGGAAACTGAGCGCATGCTGATCAGCACCTAGTGGTGAGCTCTTTGAAGTCCCATAATAACCACACATTAATGTAAAACGCAATAATGGCAGAGCTACAGCCATTTTAGTCAGATATCAAAACTGTAGGACTATTAAATCTCACCTAAATTATCAAAAATACAAAAAATAATGATATTTATGAATCACAAAATGTATGAAAAACGAATTTAAAGAGTCAACTTACACTATGTCTACATTCTATCCACCTATATGCGCCTGTATCGAAAAAGTTGCTAAATGTGACTGTTTTCAGTGCCCAATTCTGCCCCGGCACCGTTCCGCAAAGTTAATAGCATACCCAAAGTTAGCTTTAAACAATGAAACGAATTGTTCAAATGACTAAATAACCCTATAATCACGTCGCTGACCACGAATAAGAAACATTGCTTTACGAAAATCTTAAAATATTTCCCTTTTAGAGTTATTTTTAAAACTTTACCGCATAGCTCGAAAACGAATGTTTTGATAAAAAATGCATAGCAACAACGTTGTAACTCTCGATGAGAGGATTCTTTGATGTCTTGTTACCTCTGTCAAGAGTTGTAATCCATATGATGCGAAATTCCTAATGATAAAAATCAATGTCTCCGATTTTGTGTCAGTTTTGTGGAGAATTTAAATAGAAAATTGTTGGAGCAGCGCTAACACAAGATACATGAAATACATGATACGGCTAGATACATGAAATTTCGGAGTATCTCCTACTTAAAAGAAGGCACGTATGCGAAATTTCATTTTCCAATATTTCCGATAGAACAGTGGATGTCAATATTTCACCCTCCGGGCCTCAAATAAAATCTAAACTGCCAAATAGTGGCCACAAGCTATTGACTTTGGAGGCCCATGCGCCCCTTTCATCATCCACTGACTCTGCTACCTGTAATAAAATTACATGAAAACTTATTTGAGATATCCCCGTATTATTAATTCACCCCTGTTCACCCACTTTTCGCACTGGTAGTTTTAAAATACTCGGTTTTCACCGGTTTTTCAGATGAAAGGATTTCCTCCGTTTCGCTCGCTTCTGGTCACCCTGTTAAAAACCCGAAAGCAAGAAATAATGAGCACGATATTTAGCGTTGGCATCTATTTAACGAACTATTTTGTATTAATAACAAAAATTAGTTTGCGTAAAATTAAATAACCGTAAGGGCCAAGTACTGACATTTTCATGGCAACACTTTTTATAAACAATACAAGAGCAAAAATCAGCTGTCCATTTGATGTAATTTTCATCGTGAAAAACAATAACAAAAAACCACTGTGAACGATAATCAACCATAGCATCAACGGTGGATGACAAGTGCAAACTTCAAGCATACACGACTTACAAAACATCGCTTCGAGCAACTTTTTGGTCACAATTCGGGCTTCGTTGTTCTGACATTTATAAATGTTGGACGACCATGGGGCTATCGAAGCATCACGTAAACTAAAAAATAGACTACTGATATTACTGTTGAAAGACATAATTGTACCTATCATTTAGCTAAAAATCAAAATGCCCGACTATACAACGGTCAAAATTCTGGGTTTATTTAACGTGCGTCACTCATAAAAATTTGAGCAAGTGTCATTTCTGTGCGCTAAGAGTGGTATTTTGTGTTATCCATAGCGTAAGTTTGATTCAACCAGTTCAAAATTACTAAAATGGAATATTAGAAGCAGAATTACACCAAGCTTTCATAATCATTGGCAATTTCCGAAATCCCTTAGTAAACATTCTCATGACGTTCCCACAGATTGCTGAAAAACAAAAACTTTTCATATTATTGTTACGAAACTTGGCTAAATTTAAGTCAAAAATTAAACACTGAATCTCAACACCAGACCTTAACACCATACTATACTGGTCAATCAATAACGACGCTGAAATGAGCGGCGATGGTTTAATTCATTGGTGTCCATCCGCTTAGCAGTGTGACTTCGGCGGTGGGGACGATAAGATGATGCTACAGTCGGAATTTTTAGAAATTCATAATTCATCTAAAACAACCAAGTTTTGCTAAAAATATTAAAATTGTCCATAGAAGCACGCGGGAAAAGGTGATGTGCGGCGTCGCGAGGATTAACACCCCTAGTAAATATCGTTGACTTACTTATTGTACAAAAACAATGATTGTGAAACAATTTTTCATAAAATTTATGTGGATTGAAATTGTAATAGAGTACATAGTACAGAAACATTGTATAATACTCACTCACCTAAATAAAACAAAAATTAACCACGGTTATAAAAACAAAAGATGATGAACATTACAGCGGAAACAACCTAATATTCCGCTGAAAACACTAATATCATACAACCCGTACGAGTGTATTTATTATACGGCCTGCTAAATTACTGCAAGTAAAAAGTTTAGCTCCACGGCATTAATATTGCACCATAGATATTTAGTGTTTAACTTCCAAATCCGAATTCTAGCTCAGCGACGTACTTTTGATCTTTCATAAACTGCTCAAACGTTGTCACATCATACGAATGTATCATTGCAAGAAGAGTGACGCGAAGAAACGCCCAATGTTTTTGCCTGCTCGCCAAGTCAGCGTCTGATTCGGCAACGACAGCTTTCAACGAACACGAAATTGCTACTTTAAGAGGCAGAGTGAAGGCAGCAGTAGTGGTAGTCGCAGTAGTTGTTGTTGTAGTTTGAGTAGAAACCATTGTAGCGCTGTTAGGCTGAGACAACTCGTCAGCAGTCGAAATACATTCGTAGGCGACTTGTAGTGAAGGCGATTTGTCAAAAAGCGCCGACGTCGGAGTATAGTCAAGCTAAAAACAAAACTCATAAGTTATACCTTTAGCAATAATCATCGACGAAGATGCGTTACCTGAAAATTTTTGAACTCACATTTTTGACCTCAAATTTTGAAACAACGCATTTCGGTATGCTTTTCCTTTAGAAATTTGAGTCAAGTTATGATCAAAATTATTTGTTCAAATCCGGAACTCCATTTCTGAACAAAAACGTTGATTATACAGATTATATTTATACAATGAGATAAACTGCCATATCGGCACAAATTTTTTTCGGTCCTACTTTATACAAACATTTTCATCAACATTTTACATTGAAGATAAAACATTTAGTCTTATTAATAATTATTGTGCATTAAACATTAATACTTTATTTAATGAAAACACGATCATACAAATTACTCGTGAAGCAAGCGGAAACGGAGTGAGTGCAGTTAATATGCATATTTACTGACTATTGCACGGTTCCAAATTGTGCTTTATGAGCCCTCTTTAAGAACCACATTCCCAGAAATACAGCGGTGATGCGTTAACCGCAACACTTCGGCCACTTTAATCACATGTAAAAAAAACCGCAGGTATTATAAAAAGCCAATAGCGAAAAGACAGGAAATATTTAAAATTGCTAAATTTGAGGAATTAGTTCAATTATTTTAATAAATAAGAATTTGAAGAAATTCTGTAGGCTGCTCGTATTTGCCTTATTTGATGCATAACACACAAATACAATCACTTTTATCGTATTTAGCAAATCTGAAAATCTATGGACTGCTTCTGCTGCTATACAGGCCTCTCAAGTTAAAAAGTTTCAAGATCTAACCATTAACCAAATAGTACCTGAGCCGTCCCTCAGAGTTAATAACATATCCAAGATTCAATCACGCACAACAATAATTCTCTACCAGAAACTATGATTATTCCTAGAATTTTGATTTGATTCTGCCTATCTAGGATTATTGAAAAAAGCTTACGATAATACTGCAAAATAATTGGATGGTGGGGGTTGCCTTAAATTTACTGACGCATGATAACAACAATAGGGTTGAATTAAAACCAAACTACCCGATAAAAATCAAATTATACTGTTAGCAATGCCAAAAAATATGTTTGACCTTCATTAAGTCCAAACAATTTAGGACCGGTTTTGGAAAATTTGTCAAACAGAGGAATAGACACACTGATCGCCGTAAAACATTCAGTTTCAAAATGATACCGTTTTGCTATAATTATTATGAATACGAATTTGACTTTATGATCAATATTAGCACTCTATGGCGTTTGGTTTCGCAAAAATAGCCATAAAACATTCAGTTTCAAACTGATACCGTTTTGCTATAATTATTAGTAATAGGAATTTGACTTTATGATCAATTTTGCACTCTATGGCGTTTGATTTCGCAAAAATAGCCGTAAAACATTCAGTTTCAAACTGATACCGTTTTGCTATAATACTATGCGCTATCAAAGTTATTATTAAGACAGCTTTATGCATAAAATTCTGGTGTTTTTGTGTCTACCTTTTGAGGCTCGGTCAACATTTTTCGATTCGATCCCCCAAATTTGCCTAAAATTCGAAATGCAACGGTTGCCGCTTGGTCGTTGCTTGAGCTAACAGTTTTCCAAAGCGACTGCATTAGCGGCGCTCGAACCGGGGCGATGTGTTCGTAGAGAAAGTCGGGCTGAAGATTGTCGACACATAATTCCAATGTGCGTAGGCCCTAAAATAATAAACCTTAGAAATACTGTATCCTAGCAGATATTACTGTTTCTTGCACTAAACAAACTATTATTATTTGGCTGTTACTTTAACTTAGTAAATTTAACTCAACAATGTAAAAGTAACTTGTGATGAAATTGTTTTACGTTTACTTGCAGAAAACATACATCCTAAGAGCATAAAGCTACAGTACTCGCCAAAAATGACCGTCGCATTTCGGGCGAGCGAGTGGCTCGCTCGAGATTTCACAACTATTTAACTTAATAGAAAATTCTATTTTTAGAACAAATTTATTTCGAGCGAGTCGCGAGTGAGTGTCGATCGAGCGACAGTCATTTTTGGCGGGTATTGTAGTAACTAGACAGGCGATTAGAAACAGACCTAGTAGCTACGTACAGTGACCAATCCGAGGTGCCAAACTGAGCTCCTTTATGCCCCTTCACTAAAACCAATACGCAATAACAGACAAGTAATTCATTACGTGCAACGTTACAGCCATTTTCGAAACATACAGCAGTAATAATCTACATTTTTCTTCCTCCAATAAGAAAAATATCGAAACACTCGATATTAATTTATTTTTAAAATTTTCAATATTTATAAATCACAAAGTTTCACAAAAATAAGAATTTAATTTACCAATTCTTTGCCATATAAAGAATATGTGCCATAAAATATGATGTATTATTACGTTCCTCATATCGGCCAAAACTAAAAAAACAAATTTAGACTATTATAGCCTTATGAGGACATATAAACTGAAAAAAATCACGGACTTGACCATTTTATATGTTAACAAAATTTAGCTTTTTTGGCAGTAAGTTTAAAATAATAGAGGTAGATAAATAAAATTAAGGTGGGGACAGTGTTGATTGTGTGTAGGCGAATATATCCATTACACGGTCCCGCTTTCATTATATCATAACGTGTCGCAGTTATTTTCTTGATACCCTAAGACGGAATCTGTTAAACTCGAAAGGATCCTGACCATATAAGTTTCCCTAAGTTCAGTAACACTGCTACAACTCAGAGAAACGTGTTGTGAAGTTTCTTTTATACTACACGTTTCACAGATCCTCTAAGTCATTCTATTAAAACACTGAAACCAGTATTTTAATGGGTTAGATTCTCGTATAACCCCATAGTTCACACCTAACAAACAAGAAACTAAGTCATCAAAATTTGGAAAATTTCAATTTTACGAAGCATTTTTCAATTTTGGTTCATAGCTCTCGAAAACCACTGGCATGTGAAAAAATTGCATAACAGCGAAGTTGCAGTAGCCGATGTAAGGTAGCCTAAAATGATGGTGACGACAAACTGTCAAATTAAAAATGTTGAACAATTCATGTCGGTTTTGTGTGAGCATTTGAACGGTAGCACATCTTATATTGTGAGCAGTGCAAATAAAAGCTAGGTAACATAAGCCGATTTTATTACGCGTTGAACAAAAACTTCTTGGAAAAATCTATCAATTCAGCGATTACTTCTCTGACGACACTGGTGGCACCAGTTACCATTTTGGATCTCGTACAGGCCATGAGTTGAGGAAACGCAGATCGTCATTAAGACTTTTACATAGCCGAAAATTTCCATTTTTTTATTTTCACAGTACATTAACCGTTGTTTAGACCCAGTAATGTCCTGGTCTCTCCAAATTGGGGGGCAGGGAGGCCCCTGGAATTTTTTGGTTCCCCTTGGTTCAGAACAGGTGCCCCCGGTTCATGCCCCCTGGCAAAATTTTGGGCTCCCCACGGTTCATTGTCTCTTGGTAAATTTTTTTTTGTTTCCAATCGGTCCACAGTATAAAAAATTTCATCAAAATTTGTACTAAAATTCCGTTCTGAAGCCAAAAATTTCGCAAATTTTGTAAAAATTTGCTTCAAAATCGCTTTTCCACTCCATCAACAGAGTTTTGGCAGTATTTCTGACACGATTTTTAACCGTTTTTCTCTCGACAGAATCCCTGGTTCGGAACCATGGGGAGCCCTGGTTCATGCCACCTGGCAAAATTTTCAGCGAATGGAGCGCCCAGCATATTATTTTTATATTAACAAAGCAGAGCTTGTACTCCAGTGGTGAACACGTACTGTAGCACCCTATTTTTACCCGCAAATATGTCGAAAATGAGCCACTTCAATAATATTCATCAGCCTTTAAACAATAAAAACTCAAGTCCACGATGTTTACTACTATACATTACTTCTGCATTTTATGCAATCTAATTTGCAATGCAATCTAAGAATGCAATTTATGTCATTAAATTGAAACGCAGTGAGCAAAGCTAGCGGACTTTCATATGAGGGGGCTAGGGGAAATCGGTAAAATTTCTTTTTTGCCCGTCGGTCATTTATAACTCATCTTTGGGTGCATGGATTAGATAAAATTTTTTTGTTGGATAGCAAAAGTGGTGACGGCATGCCCTTTAGTTGAACATCTCCGACCTCGTCTTCCGGCTCAAAATGGCAAAAAAAACATGTTTTTAGGTTCTTTGCCAAATCTGGCCATAGGGATACCAATGTTTCGCAGCCCATAACTCGCAAAACAGACTTCTCATCGAAAAACGGAATCAGCTAATTGAGATATACGATTTTGCTGAACAATTTTGTGGGACCGGTTCCTGGCCCGTTGTGGGCTTGAGTAATTACTAATTTGTCGACCCTTCGCCAGAAATACCTACATATTTTCCAAACTTAGAGTTGTTAGTACGTGTTTGTACCTTACAACTAGTATCTATTAGGTTATATCACAAACTACTAGAGTCCAACTTGACAATTTTCATGAGTTTCAGCGGTTTTACAGCCGACGAACCTGATTTCCAAGACGTAGCGTGATTTCAACTGTTTCATCTACTGGAGCAGGGCAGCAAGAGTGATGTATTATGTAGGTTTTTCTGAACGCTGAATACAATGATTTGGTTAGCTAGTGTCCAGCACATTGTATAGTTCTTGCCTTCGCAGAGATTTTCAATGGGTTTATGGCAATTAATGTCTTCAGCAGTTTGATTAAGTATTAGGTATATGACATCTAAAATATTTTTATTATATAGGGGTTTTTCCAGGTTGAATACGAAGTTTTTAAAAAAATTGTTTATTTAAATATAACGCTAGTATATGCAATTTTCGAACTATTAATATGTATGCATCCATATGTGGAATCCATACCCGTGGCAAAAGTGAAATTAGAATCAGCCATTGTGTTTTTTACGAAATCATAATTTTATAAATTTCCATTTACGCTTTTTCTATATCTTCGATATTGTCCTAAAATTGTAATGTGCACCAGCTGTACTATTCGACGTCGGACCGTTGACACTACTAAACACTATACAAACACGTACACACCTATCCGCAGTACTGTACCCCACACCGCGATAAGAGCTATTACTGTGATCACAATCTTTTGAAAAACAAATAAAAGTATATACAATATTTTGTTTTTGGTTAGAAACGGTAATAGACCCATCACTGGGTTTATAAGTCCGTCCGATGTTTGGTTAACTACAGATCACTACGAATATTTCATGAGTTTTCATAGGTGTTCAATCCCGATTTCCACAATATAGGATGTCTTCGACAACCTATCACATGTGATTACACAAAATTACAACTTGTAAATGAAATCACGTTCAATTCGTTTCACATCGCAGGCGAAATACTATTTAGTGACCTGTGTTATCAGTGTGGGCGATCCGTTTAGCGCTGCAACTAACGGATCCATCAGCATCGGCAAATAGGGCAAAAGCGATGATAAGCGCACGGGAACTGTAAGACAAAGTTCGACAAATAATTCGCGCATTGGTTGACGATGGACTTCGCCTTGTAAATTATTCAATCCTAAATACAAATAAAGTAAATTTTACAATTTGTGCTAAAAGTAAGGTCGAATGATAAATAATGTCGTTACAAGCAAGGAAAAAAGAAGTGACGGTTTAGAAAATGAAAGGCCTTACAATGTATTTTAACTAGTCTTATGGCCAAAGTTGGTGAATTCTGAGTGTTTCATATGTAAATTAACGAGAGGTATACAGTTCATCGACTTCCATGGTGAGCCGAAATTGGGCCATGTTGCTTGAACAGTTAAGGAGATATACCGCTTATTGCGCATTTAAAAATACAAAATGTATAAGCACATAAAGGATAATTTGCTCTCCAAAGTTATATCAGTAACACTTATATAATGTAGCTCGAGCAGTTGCAGAGATATCACCGTTTTCATGTATTTTTGGGCTCATGGGCCCATTCAAAAACCCGCTTTACCAAATTCTGTAGTGTAAACATTGAAAATAAAAGTACATCATAATGCAGATATTCAAAGTAATAATACTGCTCTATAAGATGAGACAATGACTAGCGATGTGGCGATATCGTCAACTTCATGAAATTTAGATTTCACAGGCCGATTCAAACCCCGTTTTTGGCCAAACCCTACTGTGTGTCATCCTAGAAACACTCTATAACGGACATTGTCGATAACTCAATAACGGACATTGTCAAATTTCACCACTACTCCAGCTAGTAAAGATTCGTTTCACTATTACACTCAGAATTCAAACATGCTATACCATTATTGTTGTTATATAATGTAATGGCTATATTGTAATGTCAATGTCAATGCGAAGACCTAATATTGGCAAAATAGTTTCGCTCAATTGATGCCTTATGGTATGCAGATTATTAGAGATTTGTTAAAATGCTTTTAGTTAACATTATGATAAATATAAATAAGTTGATTTCACATCCAAACATGAATTCATTGGCCTTGCATGATACGTTACGCAACAAATAGCAGCTACCTAGTCTAGTCTTTGCAACTTAAGCATCGGTTTCTGACAAACGCATCTAAGTTAACATGGATACAGGTGTGTAATTATTATAAACGACCACGACTATAATGATAAAATACTGCTAGAAGTAGTATTTCCATGCCAAACTGCTCGATGCAAAATATCATAAGCATACTCAAGCAATCGACGTAGCAGTAACCAAACAAGTCTCTTTTAAACTAATTTTACGTAATTTAAATCAAATTTTAGTTTAAATTAAGCTTTTAGAATGGCATTACATTTTTATGTCAACTGGGGCTGCATGTACTGCAACAGATGTAAAAAACTTCCAAAGAGCATTGAACCATGCGGCGGAACACAATATTTTTCGAACTGCTGGAACAGCGACGCATACCCTTTCGGCAGTGGCTAATACAACCCCCAGGTTCGACAAACCAGACAGCTAGAAGGAAACTGTTTTTAAGAAATTGCTTCATAACTTTATAAAGGAAATACCACCGTTGAACACTGCTTTATATCTTATGAACTTAACTGCTTTTAGCTAACAAAACATAAAATCAGCGCTTCCAACCGCCATTAAATCGTATAGATTATTAACATTTCTGATTATGCGCCGAAGACAGACTGGCTACATCATAACTTTACAGCGAGGGGAAAATCAAATAACGACCAATTATTGGACAAGTAACCACATTTTGTCCTTAAAACTTTAATTTTGGATGTTTTCAAACATTTTTTTCACAAAGCCACTACTCCATGAACTGATATTATTTTAACCATAGTAACATTTATTTGATTTATAAAAAGAGAAGTCAAAAAATAAAAATGGGCACATATTTTCAAAAACAAAATTCTAAAAATATTATGCAAATACTGTCCCGAGAAGAAAATTTTTTGAATCGGACACTTGATTTATAATAAGAACTGATTCTTTCGATCGTTGAAGCCAAAAAGAAAATAAGGGCTATTGCGTTTTCCCAAGCGAATATCTATTCTTCACATGTCGTCCACGGAAGCAACTGTTCAGTTGTTTGGGCATTGCTATTTTTTAAATCAATTTCACGCATTCCATGCCATGTCAATTTGAAAATTCAGATAGTGAAGCCAATGCAATTTAATAAGGACACCATTTATTGAAAATTGTGTAACCATATTATCCTAGTTTCCGGTAAACTGTGCATGAGTTACTAATAACCACCAAGCCTTCAGCGTGGTCCATTTTAATTTATATATTTCCTTAGCTACTACAGTACTCGCCAAAATGATCGTAGCATTTCGAGCGAGTGGCTCGCTTGAAATTTCAACTTTGTTTTTATAATAAATACACAACGCAGCTTTATTTGCGTAAGGTACAAAGCATAAATATGTTATAATATTAACTTATGACTTTTGCATAAAAACTGATAACGGTCATTGGATAAAAATATTTAATTGGTTACTTGGAACTGTGATACTCGTGATCAAACTTTGAACTAGTAAGAATCAGTATCACTGGTTATCTTAACTTTCATGTAATTTAACCATAATTGGATTAAAACCGCATCAATGCCTGGCCTGTCCACAGCCCTCCGTAAAGTGGGGGGAACTTCGGGGGGCCCATGTTCATTTTCGGGCGAAAATTAAAAGTGGAGGGGAAAATAAATTTTGCTTAAAAATACTAAATATTTCCATATTTTCATGCATTTTTACAACCGTGAATGTATTTTCAAGCTAAAAAAGATATTTTAGTTACTGGTAATTAATGTTTAAAACAAACAAAAAAATTTTTAGACATAAAAAATTACTGAAATTAGTTGAACATGGGGAGTTTCAGCCGAGTGGGGGGACGGACATGGGGGATAATGTTACAAACATGGGGGATTTGGAAAGCGGTGGCCACCCACTGTGCACAGGCCAGAATGCATAGCAAACATAATATTCAGTTGAAATTTTATCTAACTCAATATATTTAATACTGATACAGTAATTTGTTTAATTCGTTGTGTCACTATTTAACTGTAGAAACTAAATTTAATCTGAAACTTTATATTTGATATAAAGTGTTAATGCAAAACGATACGGCTTCATTTTCTTTTGGCGAATTCCCAAATTACTCTAAACTTGATCCTATAATGCCGAATACTTCAATACCAGAAAGTACAGTACTCTCCAGAAATGACTGTCGCTTTTCGAGCGAGCAACATTCATTTCTAGCGAGTACTGTATAGTATCATTTTAATATTTAATGTTACTAGCAATCGCTAAATTTCTATAATTTTACGACTTGAAAGCGTAACAACGATACAGAATTTGAAGCTGCATGCGTCGTCTTTTCTACTAATTTATCAATATTGAGTCCACTCGAAAACACAAGACCTATTGATAGTATTCTTTTAAGAAGCGTGGTAAAACACCAGGGGTTGATAATAATATTATATCTTCTAAGAACAACAATAAAGTTGTTTTCGTAGCCGAACACACTAGATTAAATTACAGAACTACAAATATATCGATAACTTAAAACTAAGGAAAACTGTACATCAAACAAAGGTTACCTTGAAGTAAGTTCGGGAGAAGTGGTAAAAATTCCTGATACAACAGATCGTGAGTGCCGCCGCCAATGCTCCGAAACAATGCGCGAAGTAGCAGGAAATAATTATGCGGTTCTTTGGCCGTTAGCGCAAGCGACATGGACCGATTAACGATGGTGCGGAGATGAGGCTGGAAGGAGTTAGATATTGTAACCACTACAATTCTTTCACAGTAATAATAACAAACGGAGTGGTAACTACTGAAATGCAGCGAACGAAACGAACGAGTTCCCTCAAATTATTAACCAGATTATATTAACCCCGCTTCTTGTCATTCATTCGCTCAAATGTCATTTAACCGCGCAAAATCATTTTTTCATGTTTGTGTCAAGTCTGCGTTGAAAGGTGCTTGCAATAATTTTTAGTTGACGCGTATATTGCAATATGTGGACTTAGCTTAGCTTACGCTATTCAGATGATTTCTGAGTAAAAAACCTCGCATAACGGAACTCCACTGAGCTCTCGTGATATTTACGCCATATTGCATCTCACAAAACTCTAGCATAACGTTGTTACACTTAGCCTCATTCAGAGCAGATGTGTCTGTGGAAAGTTTAAAAAATACTAAATAATATTAAATTTTCAAAACTGTACCACTACGAGTTTGTTGATTGTTTGAGGTAAACAATGAATTTATAAGTTCATTTAAAACATGTCTGATTTCATAACTCTAACCTACTGTGGGTATGCCATTATTCTCTGGAAAATGTAGGTAGGTGATAAAACTAGTCAATTTCGAAACCAAAAATAATCAAATTTACCATTTTTCAATTAGTGTTCAAATAAAGAATATGATTGGTCTACAGGTTTCCGGGGTTGCTGAATACAGTGAAAGTAATTGTTTCGCTATACGTTTTATTCGGCAACTGTCAAAGATTCTAATATGAAAAGGCTACTACAATAATATTTTGCAATTAGTGATATCCGTATTTCGAAAATTTAAATCTTTTTTGATAATAACTGGACGAAGAAATAGAAAATCCAGCGTATTTTACATGGTGCTGAACATGGCTATACCTTTACACTTAATGCATTTCCTGACTTCAAACAAAACTCAGAGCGTATAATTTTTAGAGCCTAAAAACTGTCTCTTATCCAACAATAATTTTGTAAAATACACTTGCTAAATTTTACATCCGAACCGCTATGCTCACTCAACATTGATCAGGTATAATTATGCAATGACAAAACTTCAAATTCATTATTATCGTCATTATTTGATGATTCTGCCCTTACCCTCCTTTATTACAGCATATGTAGTTAACATCATTCAGATATCAAAATAGTTATTTTCATATATATTATTCTTATGAAATAGAATTAATTTCCTTCAATTATTATTTTAGTTTATCATAGCTGAAAGCACATTTCGCATTTAAAGAATATAAAACTGACACTTTGACATAAGGAACGTTGCCACTCAACAGCTGTTTTGCTATGCTTTCTGTATATAAAAATATATACATTTCTACAAAATTATGAATATTAAAAATCCTTCATTACTTTTGCAAAAATATAAAGTCATGCAAAAGTAGCATTGAAATCTAAGTCGGTTCACATGACAACGTACTTTCAACATAGCGCCATTTTCTTGTGGAAACAAATTCACCGACCCAAATACAAGTTTGAACAGCTTCAAGTGCAGATTTGATCTGTCGCTTTTCTCTGAAAATGTTAAAAAGGAACACTTATATAAACGCTTCCAATACTAAATACCAAATAACATAATAAACTGAATCATTATCACAGATAAACACGCTGCAGTGTAATAATATAAGCAGCAGTATAAGTTTTGTCATAACCGTTTTGTTAGGACGATCATTTTGATGTCACCTCAAAATGCCTGGGGTTGATCTGGAGCAATCCAAAATTTAGCTGGGGAGAATGACCTTGAGGAGCCACCGAAATCCTAGAGGAAGCTCGAAAATCCTGGAGGCAACTTTCGCCCCTCCGTGGAGAAGGCGAATCGTAGCAAGATTAATAAACTGCATGAGATGCATCTATAATTCAGGCTTAAAACAAATTTCAGGAATTCATCGAATTTTAGAAAAATACGCCAAATTTTGGTAGTACCGAGATAAAGTAAAAAATTTACCAAGGATCCATTGCACGCAACATCTGATTTTAACCTGAAAAATACATGGGGTCGCCAACCCAATTATTTGAAATACCTGGAAAATGGAAACGTAATGGTACTATCATAACAGCAGTATATACTGGGTGTGTAAGAATAGAAATACCTCCCAACTGGAAATTGTTTTTCCCAAAAATACAGGTTGTTTCTGTTGACATACGACATGAACGTTTTGTTGTTATAACGTAAGGCAAACACGGGATGACTAAGCAAATTCAAGCACAATAATAGTCTCTAAAAATGTACAAAAACTATCCTTGAATCAATTTCAAAATATTCTCGTTTTACACTATATTTTTATGGATTAGCAGCGATCAAAGAAGCACAAATAGTTCTGAATCCACTAAGACCACTTTGAGTGTCTTTACTGTTAAAGCCAGTCGGTTATACCACGTCACTTTTAAAAAATCGTTGAGCGAAGTTGTAATAGAACAAAACGAAAACCGCATCATAGGATTTGCTAAAAAAACACGCAATACAAAGTTAATGTCCTTACTTCCCATTTCAGGCATTCGCTCAAGCAAATAATTGACAAGTATAGAAGCGAAAACGGGAGACGTTACTGCGCTGGTCAATAAACCATTTGAGACAATCTAAAAGACACCGACCAAGAATATTACTCCCTACTGTTTAGTGAATATCTGTATCAATGTTATTCTTCAATATCCAAGCACCATGTTCATTAGTTTTAACCACTTATTCCAGCCACCCTTTTAACCCAATATGAATGTCCATAATCACCAAACAAAACTTTAAGTTAGTTTGTCTCAAATGTAAGTATTAACTTCAATACTAAAACTGAATGGTAAAGCACCATCATAAAAGAAATAATATGAACACGTTGAATCACAATTATACAAATTTACAATAGCGCAAATTGCGAAGCGCTGCGTAAAATAAATTTACCATGTACAGTTTGTTTGCACTTTGTGTGGGTCGTTATTCATTTGCTTTGCGAGGTCGCATAATGAACCGAGCAACGCCGTCAAAATAGTTCAGTGGTTTGCTTTCCACGATACATTCCGGATTTGATTGCTGGAGCCAACTTGAGTTTTTTGAACATTGCACTTTTACAGGCAAATAATTCGGGCATGAGAGTGTAAGACTAGAACTAAAACATTCAATACCACCGTAGCACAAGCTTACCTGAAGAGCGTAGTTTTCGCTTATTCTTGTCACCACATACTGAAAGATAAATTCACAGAATAGAACAGATACGAAACTGCACAAACACCTTTTGAATTACAATCATCGCTCAAAAATATATCAAATTACAAAATAAATGTTTTAACGGTTCAGCCAATTGTCGAAGCACATCATATAGCTTTGCATAGAGCTGGAGCAACTATACCGCGGCCTAAATGCAAATAATAAATGGTAATTTTTTCCACATGCAGGGTGCAGAATAAAGTATACAACCAAATGTTAAACCAAGACTTGTGATCTCTAGCTACAACAAATCCCCCAGCTCTAAGATTTTTTGGTGAGTGAGAAGAGAAATGTGCTAAAATAGTTTTTTTAAAATTCCCCAGCTGTCCAAATTGACTGCTCGTCATAAACAAATTGCAGTTCAAATTCGCGTCATCAGCTGAAAAAGAGGTTGGTTGCAGTAAATGGTGGAGACATTTAAAACTCACTGCTAGGATAGCTATTTAGCTTTAGCAAAAGCCGAAGCGTAACATGGTATTTATATGAAAACCAGCAGTTCAACAACAATAATAAAATAACGTCTTAACTGAGCGAACGCTCTCCGGCGCAATATGATAATAACTGTCAAATCCCAAAACGAGGTTAAACGGATGTACGAATATTTTCACATCCTCAAATAAGCTCCCTGATTCTCTATAAAGTTCCACAATAGTAATAATACACCGGTGCAAGGTTGTAGGTCTCGGTTAGTGGACTCCGCTAATCCGACATCCGCTACCATGGCAAAAGTTATAACCTAAAATGTTGCGTGACCCCAAATAGCTAAAATTAAAAAGTCTACAATTCGTATCGGTTTTGTGAAAATTCAGGTAAGATATCATGGGAGCAGCGCAAATACAAGGCTAGATGCACAACTACATTTGGTTACGCGTCGAATAAGAAAAAATTGCTAAAGTCTATCAATCAGTGAAGAGTTTTGTGATGAAGAGACACATAAAGCTACGTTGTAACTCTCGGTGAGTGGACTCCGCTAATCCGTGATCCACTGCCTCTGGCAAGATGATCCACTGCTTCTGGCAAGACTTATAGCCTAAAATATTTGGTGACCCAAATGGCCAAAATTAAAAAGTCTCCAACTGGTATCAGTTTTGTGAAAATTCAAGTTAGCTATCATGAGAGCGGCGCAGATACAAAGCTAGGTGTACAACTACAGTTGGTTATGCGATGATTAAGAAAAAATTGCTAAAGCCTATCAATTATCCCAATTAGACGCTACGTGAGGGAACACCGGTCTCTCCGATTCAAAATCATCACATTACGCCCACATAATAAAACACGGCTTAAATTTAACATAATCTCATCAGTTTGGGCGGCAAATGATCGATAATTTGTCACCTTCTTGATTGGACCCTAGTAGAATGTTGAAACACAAAGTAAAAGATACATCAGCGCCGACAAAATGTCCATGGTTCAAAATCATTACCGTGTTTCGACGAGCGAGTGGCGGACGATTTTTAGTGTATTCTGTATGTCTCGGTGCGTAAAAAAACTTGGCATAATTCGAGTAAGTCAAAAACTTACATCAATATTTTCCGTGAAAATTTCTTTGAAATTTTGAATATTCATCAATTGAAACTGAAAAATAAAACGTTATACATTATAAACGACGTTAAGCAATATAACAACGTAGCGTCACCACTTCTAATTACTCGCAATATTACCATGCAGTGGGTTGGCAACATTGCTTTTATTTCGATTCCACTACAACTATAGACATATAAATCTACACCAAAGAGTATAGCTGGAATGAAGTCATTCTTATACGACAGCTATGACCTATAATGGCTATGACTGTCGCGTTTCGAACAAATATTGAACAAGGTTTATCTGTGAGCGAACAAACTTCCAACAGGTCTCGGAACTAATTTTATAAAATCTCGCTAAAAATTTTGAAAAAAAACTCTCGTACTACTCCAACAAAATTTTAAATTTTTTATCGAACAGCATTTATTTCGGGCGAGCACTATTTGTATATAACAATGTGTGAATTTCAAGCCTTCAGGGAGCGTTAGAAAAATAGTATTGATACGTATTGGCTATCGATAAGCTAGCAGAACACGACACTAATAAAGTAGTGTTGCCGTTATGCATAAGTTTACAAGCTCTGTAAAAATTAAGCATAATCCATTTTAGTCATTATAAAGTTTCTGATGTCAGAAAAATTTGGGGCCGGATTTTGTCTTTGAAAACTGGGTTGCTCAATTGTTATTTCCTTAGCAGAAATATACATAAATTCTCATGCTATATGGAACCCTAAGAACGGTAAAGAAAATTTTGATTTATGAACTATATGTTGCAATAAATCTTATGCAACTTAGAGCTCAGAGTACTCATCCAAATTCAATGACGGACTCGGAACGAAAGACCATGAAACAGTAAGTCAATAAAAATCTATCAATGAGCAATCATTCTCGAAAATCATACAATCAAATTATAAAAGCGCGTTAAAAAGCCGTTCTCAGTACACTAAGCCTAAACCTTATCTTATATAAGAAATACACTAAGGGTAAGTCGGAGAAAGGGGCTAGGCTGCGGTTATCAGAGACCCCGCTATAGGTTGTTCTTTTCTGTAGGTTGATTATAACATAACGCCCCTCAGGAGGGTTACTTTGGCCCAAACTTCGAACATTTTCTAACAAAGTTTGAAATTTTCCGACCGAGCACCTAACTAGGAGCACTCTCCTTTCTTGTGGGTACTGGAAAACATTATTTCTAATTACGCCAATATTACCTAAACAAGTATTTCAGCCTACAATTTGCATCCCCCAAACTAAATAAAACATAATTACTGTCACTATTTCAGTTAGCAGTACCAGTTCAAAATGCAGTAGCATGCTTTTCCGGCATCGGTGTATTAACAATATCCACACACCTTCCTTGATATCTGCACCTTGTTATACACGAACGTGATACTTACCACACCGCCAAAATGTTCCAATACCTCCTTTTCGTCTTTTGTACGAACTGATGAAGTCCTTAAAACATAAATAAATCTATAAGACAATACAAAAAGTGTAAGATTTTAATGTTTGCTTTTAAAATATCAACAAACGTTAAAGGCCACACAGAGTCATATTGTGAAACCTAATTATTTTTAAACGTAAAGTAAATCGAAAATAACATGACCAAATAGCTATTTTTTCTTGCGAACTCTGAACATTGTGAGCCAAAAACTATAACTTTCTCTAAATATGTTTACTAACCTGCAAACCCCTAAAACTTAGTCAAATCTGGTAAAATTATTGGAAAGCTTATAATCCCTGGATGGATTTTCTGGAACTTTTACCCGAACAGCTCTTAGTTACAATAACTTCAGCAACTACAATACCCACACGCGCTAGTTTGAACCATAGACACAATATTGAAGTTTCCCTTCCACTCGAATCAAACATTATAATGTTGCAAGTCATGCAAAGCATTTTGCTCGTTTTATGATATATTAGTACGCGCCTTTTGAGATAGCGAACTAACGAACACGTAGAGCTCGTTTCAGGCGGGTACTATTGTACTGCTAGCTATACAGCCTGAATAAAGCACTAGTAGTATATATATCAAACAGCGACCAACCTACCAATTTATTATATTTGATAAAACTTTTTAAGAGCTATAGATAATTAGGTCACCTTATTGGAAACACAGTTCCGACACGGAATAAATACAATTGTTATATTTGCACTGGAGTGCGGCAAATAATAGTTATAACTTTGGTATAACTAGGACCGTGTAACGGCATATTCTTGTCTACATGCATATTCACCCTGGTTTACGGCCACAAAGATTTTTCTTAACACCCAGTATTATTTTTCACCACTATTTAAGCTACATAGTAAAATATTACATACGAGCGAACCTGGCTCTGTTAATTTAAATGAACCTACCTATTTAGCAATATAAAAAGATATTAGAGGTGAATAGCAAATAATTCAAAATCAGAATATTTTGCGTTCAATTCAGCTATGTTAATTTGTTGTTAAAACGTACGGCAGTGACCGCTGAAATGTGGAACTACCAGAAGTAGACGTAGTCGGGGAAAGAGTATAAATGTCGAGCGCAAGCAGTCCATATTTGAGCAGTCGACGAAATACATGTAACTCGCGAGGACTGTGAGACTTTTGTTGACCGTAAGTTGGATCTAAAATAATACAAAAATTATCTAATTTGGTATATAAATTAAATCCTGCTTTTCTCCAAGAATAACCGAATGTGTTAACATAAAACTACACTACAGATAAAGCTTTAGGACATAGTATTTCAGCCAGATATCACTAATATATTAAACCGTTAGTTCAATGCCAACCCCCCAGCTCAACACAGGTATTTTTGCCATGATATAAAAATGTTCTAATTTTTCTATATTTTGACTAAAAATCCCCAAAATTTTGCCCGCGGAGTTAAATATGTCTAAGATTTGAACTTTTATCTAAGCATAATTCCAATATGCTCGCAGATGTCAGTGTTTGAATTGCCATATTGTGGTCATATCCAGCATATATCAAAATCCTAGTACCATTCACTACTTTAACCATTGACCAAAAAGACAGAGACATTCGAAATGAAATTATAGGTTAAAAAATAAGAATTTCAGCGGTAATTTTCTTAAAAATCAGGTCTCTAGATACAGCAGAACGGCAGCTGTCTATAAAAAGTTTACAAATTTTGGTCTCAATTTCTTGAGTGTCAATGCCATTATTAAGTGTCAAGTGTCTGCTAAGTCTTTTAACTTAAAATGTCGATGGCACCACAACGACATGATAGCGTTCTTAACTGATGTTTGTATAGCAATGCGAGTATGGCAATGCATCGCAAATATTATAAGTCTTTTACCGAAATAAATTCTTTATACCGAAAATCATGGTATCACAAACAATGTAACACGTCTCATTCAGGCGCGGGTTGTTACCGTGCCTATTAAACTTCGTAAAACAACTGGTGGGCATGCTAAAATAAACATAAATATACAATTTTTCAAATATGCTTGCATTGTCTTTTGTTCACAAACCACAAAATCGTTCGAAGGCTACTTTAGTGCTATAAAACATTACTACCGCAATTATTCTATATCAAACTGTCATTTAATGGTCACTTGACTAGCGGGTTGAAAGAACGCCAATTAAATTTCTGGCTAGTCCAAACTTCGGAAATTATAGCCGGGTGTGCCGGATTTTGCCGGGGGCCAATTTTTTGCCGGAATTTGTCGTGTTTGGACGTAAATTTTTCTCAACAGGGGCTTTTGAGCCGGGGGATACCCGAATTTTTGCTGGGGGGTATGAGCCGGGGGTACCTCCGTTTTGCCAGAGGGCAGCCGAAAATGCCGCCCCCCCACTTTGTACTAACCAGAATTTTATAATTAAAACGGCATAATCTTTACTAACCCCCCATAACGGGTAATGAAGTAAGACCCCATGCTACCGCTTTAACACCACAAACAAGTGTTTTCACCAAATTTCGACAATCGTTGACGCCATAAACCCTGTGCGGATTCGGAAAACCGTAACGAAGCTGAAATACAAAGTATAATAAGTTATACGTTCACCAAAACACTAATAGATTAATTAAAAAATGTAGAGCTATAAAGATACCGAAACGTTACATAAAATTTGTCACACAATTAAAAATTGAGCGTTAAACAGAGTATGCGCTGCAATATTTCTCAAGCAAACAAAACACAGACCATATTAGTTTCTTCAGAAAGTTATTCTCAGCAAGAAGTTCAAAGATGGCTCTTTCACAACAACATTAATAGATTTCAATTTTTGTACCGAACAAAATCAATCTTATAGATGAATACCAAAAATTCTTAACCATAGAAAAAGAACTTTTTAGACAGTCAACGCTTTAAATATTTCCAAAAGCGCAAAATTTGAGGTCCCAGACTTAGCAATGGGACGATAAGTAGTTAAAATTCCTTCTGGAATGCGTCGGCTGTCATTGTAATTAAAGATTTGAAAGAAACAATGTTATACAAACCGCCTAAGCTATGTACCCATAAGTCAACCAAGGTCATTTTTATAAATATCATGATAATACTAGGACATTCACAAATTAGGCGCAGAATTATTGAGGTACATCCACTAACATCTATGGCAGTCTTTGAAACGGCGGACTGTTTGTAAGTTTTTGACACTGTTCGGATCCGTAATTAGTATAAACAAAATTTCGGCTAAGACAAAAATTACAACTATTACAGTCATCATGTACAATATTATTATTGATTATGATCCTAGCGCTTTTTACTTAATTTACTCGTAAAACACAACTAATAAGTTACAGCTTGTATATTGATTGGTAAAGTATAACCTCATGTCTAGCATCTCCGTTCGCTAAATATTTTGCCAGGATGCATGAACCTGCGACCTCTGATTCAGAACCAAAAGGTATCGGTTGCCAGGGGCATCTCCTGGTTAACCGGAGCCTTTTAAATCTAAATACTAGCAAATATACAGTGTTATTCAGAACAAAGCGTTAGAATAATAATTAATAAATTGCCCTGCAAACGCTCCTAAGACGTTTCAGATAGAGGTTAAAAATTTTGTAAACTAACGTATGTCTGTACATTTACCTGGAAGACTTTCACCGTTGAGAAGCCACAAAGGGCCAGCAAAAACCTAGAAATGTCCAGGATTTTGGCAGACAGATCGGACTCAATTTTTACCATGAAGAACCGCAAAAGCCAATCCATGTCCTCAATTCAAATTAGCCAGTTTTGATTCAGAAAACCCATGCAAATTTTGGCTGCTTAAATGCCATAAGGCACTACTCGGAAATGCCACCAGTGACGTTTGGTACCCATACAAACAACTCATTTATGAGTTTTTTGGCCACAGCTACAAGGAATATATGCCGCTGCGTTTGATCACACAAACTCTAAAAGCGACAGATGTATTTGTCACATATTGTCAAAGTTTTACCTGCTTGAAAATTTCTGTGAGAACGACATGGTTATTGCTACATCATTGCAATTCTCAAAAAAAGACTGGTCCGCAAAATAACCTAGAGACCTCACCGCTTTTAAAAACTAAGCCAAACTACCCACCGTATCACTTTCGCTCTTGTTCGTATTCGAGTCGTCACTTGAAGTGCCCGTCTTATCTTCATCGCTACTGATATTAGATTTCGAAGTGCTACTGCTATCGTCCTTCTTATCCGACACGGGTCCACTCGCACTTGGCTCACCCGCAACCTCAGCACTAGACACAGATTTCTCCATTGAATTGGTACTTCCGCTTTGATTTCCACTGTCCGACGGCAAATCAGTCGAGGCCGATGCAGCCTCACTTAAATACAAAAAATAATAATTACTATTTCGGTACGGTGAAGATATATAGTTGCGCATAAACTCAAGATAATTCTAAACCACAAGTTTCGATTAACAATAATTATAAACGAGCGAATATTAATTCTGTCATAAAAGTAATAGTTGTAGTGTGGGATGAATTATTGTCGTGCATTCCCTGATTTGTATTCACGGTGTTGACAGGTTCAAACGAGCGCGAAAGCGAGCTAACTGTCAACCGTGCATATAAATATTTGAATGCACAGATAACCGTGCTACAGGTAACATGTGACATAGTAGTAGCATAGTTTTCTATTATATCTACTACATATGTAGCAAAGCTAGATTGTGGAACATATTATATGGAATGTATATTTTTTTATTTCTAGTTTCATAACTTGTAGCGCCAACGAGAAATATAATATCCGAAGCACTTCTTACTAAGAGTAAGTTCAGAGATATCTTACACGTAGGTAAATTTTGATGCGTACACCTGAGTTGTTCATACATCGACTGAGTTTGAAAGGATCCATGAGAGGTCTTTACGTTGAACTAGTCAGGACACGAATCCACGCCTCTAGCTTGCAAATCTAGCGCGCTACCACTACATAACAGGCTCCGATAAACTCGTGTTCAAGGGGTTTTGGTCCACAGGAGGGTCTGGACCCAGGGTTTTTGGGTCAAGATTATGTTCCTTTGAACACAATTTCTTAAAAATGAACACCAAGTTTTAAAAATGACCATATAAATAAACAGGAACATTTAGCCCTACCAGACAAGTCAATGAACACTCACGGTTATAAATGACCAAATTTTGAACAGCACAATTTTTGAAAGAAACCCCTGGCTGGACCCGGGACAGTTTCGGATTCAGAGACATTATGTTTCCATGTGCCTTGGATCATACATAATAAGAAATCTGTTCAAACATAAATATCAACGTACGTAATAAGCAGATTAATACAGTCTAAAAAGATATACAAAATATAGTTAGCGGGCTGGAACTCCGCAAATCACAGATGCTGTGCACCTGATAAAGGCGTATGTATATTATACATGAAATTTGGTCCAATCTTTTGCAGAAACAGATGGTGTAAATTTTGTGTGGGTATAGCTATGTAATTACGTTTCTTTATTGTATAGAAATTCCCGAACCCAAAAATTGTAAATGTGGATCCAGCGTTTAAGGTTTGGTCCCAGCGTCAGTTTTGAACAAGTACTCTGTCGTGTTTAACTACGTAACGTAGCGGAACATAACTCTTTCACTCTCCTGCTAAGACGCATAGTATTTACTGACAGCAGTCAAACAAAACTAGCTTCATTATCGCGTTTATTTCCTGTCAGTCATGACATACCCACAGACCACCAACGCTGGAATACAGTTGCCGATTAACCATGTTACTTGATCAACACGAACAAACGTGTGACACTGGGAAATGTAAACGTAAGTAAATTGAGTTAGACCATCACGAAGGTCCTACGGAAGAACTCACACGATATGCAGAAACAGTACATGTTGGTAAGAATCCATTTAACTCATGCGGTGTAAGTAATGAAGCTATAGCGGCTGGGCGGTTATCGACCAGTTCTATAAAGCCCCCAATATTATATCAGACTTTTTCCTGTCTATTCGAATAAAATTAGAAACTAAAACTAAACTATATACTTACCACTTTTCATAAATTAATGGCAGCTGCTCCAGTGCAATAATTTTGCACTTCCGAATATAGACTTCCATCATTTGAAGCAATATTTCACGAGCCTAAATCAGTACGAGCTTAGGATGAAAATGTTTCGAACAAAGTTTAATATAATTGAAGTCAGCAAAGAAAAAGCTTTCATTTCTGGCAAGTACTGTATATTATACAAAAAGAGTAAATCATGCCAACAATAATCAACATTATGACCGAAACAGCTTTGTATGCTCAGTTAGCTGATACATACTACAAATTTTAATTTCTAAACTAATTTGCACACTAATTTGCATTAACATGACGTACAAATTGACACACATTACGCAAACGCTCACAACTGATGTTAACGACAACAAAAAGAATACCATTACCTCCGGTCCCAGCGTTTTGCATATTATTTCAGCGAGATTCAATTTTAGTTTGCAACTCATCGTATGAATCGCAGTCGGCAGAGACGCGTCGTGAGCATTTCGACCAAACAGTCGGACGGCAGCTTGCAAATGTTGGGCGTTCAATTGTATTCGCACATGGTGTATTAGGTCTCCTAGCGTACTATACGCCAACGGCCTAAAATCATAATATATTATAGCAAAATGCTTTGGTTTCAAAGCCGTGAAACAGAACAGATTATAAATTATGCGATTAATTCATGTTGTCGAATTCAGTCTTGATCAAAGCAAAACTTTCATGTAATATATATTAAAATGCGAATAATTTTAAAATTACAAGACAAATTCCACTTAATACAGTATTAGAAGGTAATCAAAGTGACAATTTGACACATGAAAAGTGTCCGTTAGATAGCCACGTCGACTCTAAACCCATCGAAAACAACTGACAACGCATCAAGTATATATGGTCTCTAATAGTCAAACCATCGTAATCAACCTACCGGAAAACATATATAGACAACTCTTGATGACCTGTACTATAAAGCTGCACAGATAACCAAACAACTGAAGACACACTATATTTTAGAAATCGGGTTCATTGACCCTAAACCGATTGAAAACCTATGAAAACGCATTAAATATGCACGCTGGATTCTAGATGACCAAATTGTATTCAGCATACCAAAAAACATGCATAATATACTGTATTTGATGCCATGTACTAAACTACTCAAGACCGACTATTTTCTGAAAATCGGGTTCAGTGATCCTAAACCCAATGAAAACGTCTGAAAAGTCATAAGATTGTCGTGTTGGACTCGCGATAAACAAACCATTGTATTCAACCAACCAAACCTATATAGACAATTCTTGATGACCAGTACGCGAATCATACCCTATCAACTACTGATGACAGACTATATTCTGGAAATCGGGATCACTGATGCTAAACCCATTGAAACCCCATGAAACGGCATGAAATGTGCACGCTAGACTCTAGATAACCAAATCATTGTATTCAGCCTCAAGAAATACCTATATAATAAGAAATACTAAATGTGTTGGAAATCGGATTTGTTGACCGTAAAACCTTTAAAACCTCAAGAAAAGGTAAAATGTAGCCAAGTTGGACCCTATATAGCAAAGCCATTCCATTCAACGTGCGTTATAACCTCATAGATACTCATTGTAAGGTAAAAAAGCAATAACACGTCGAAGTTTGAAAAAATCGCTATTTCTGACACAGGGTCACCTGAAAATGAGTTGTGAATGACAGAAACAAACAAAAAAGAAATTTTCAGGATTTTCCTTTCAGCGCTCAGTGAAAGCACAGCCCGTTTCAATCGCTACGTTTAAAATAGAAAGGTCGCAAATATAGTATCTTTACAAAGAATTTAACCTGAGGAAACACAGACATCGATAGTGCACTTACCTTAAGCTGTCCTGAACTGTCCACCCTTTGCCGATAAGCAAATTTTCATCTAGCAGCTGAGACATGAAAGGTACGAATTCTTAAATTTAAATTGTTGAAAACCAGCTAATAAATGCTTCGAATAGTAATTATGTATAATTAATATGTTGAAAAAATAGCCATCTCAAATTAAATTGCCTATTTCGAGTTACGCAAACACAAATTCCTAAAACGTGCTATTTGTTATCAAGAGCTATCAAGACCCGGTTTAAAAATCTCGAGTTTAAGAACTTTAAGAATAAGGCGCAGTGCCTCATAGACCACACCTCAGTTTGCAGAGTAAAAAATGTGTGATGCTGGACAAATTTGTCAACTTCTATGCTTTTCAACAGACTGGAGTTGGATCTGGTAGACACTCAAAACGATGTTTTGTACAATGTGTGGTATTGGAGACAGTTGCAGTCTGTGGTCTATACGTAGTGCTAAAAGTATAAAAATAAAGAGTCCAAAACGCATTATGTAGCCGAGCAAATATCTACGAATGATTATAGCAATGTTTCATATTTATTGAATTAAATATGTTATCTCTTAAGCACATGTGAAACATATTTCGAATTAAAAAATATATTTTGATTATAACTGAACCATCGTATATGAAGATGTCACGTAATAGTCGTTTCACCAAATTTTGCCCTACCAACTGTTTCAATCCTGTTTTAGCCTAGGATAAATTTTCAAATAATTAAGAACAGATTCTATTCTTAAACAGTTAGTGAAGTAGCTGAGCATAGCACCATTTCAGTAAGCAGGATACATCGCTACTCCACTGTTAAGCGTCCGGTTGTAGGATTTAATTCAAAATCCCACGCCGAAATGTAATTGCCAAATGTATAATATAAACCAGTACAATAATATAACTGTATTTGTTGCCATCCCATATATATAATAATTGGATACAAACACATACTATTATATTGTAGACTAGACAATATTCTCGTTTCGAGACAAAACGAAAAGGAACTGATATTGTAAATTATTACTTGCTCGAATATCCGTAATAAGAATATGACGAACAGCAATAAGAAGTTCTTTTCGTAGGCTTGTTGCTTCTGCGGGACATGAACCAAGCAGTTTAAGCACGCCTTGTGGAAGTAACGGCGACTGCTGAATAGCCGTGTGATCCTGTCAAACATAAGGTGTAGAATAATTGATAATACTAGTGGCACGCATGCGATGGTAAAACGGAGCGAGCGTAATTTCATATATATATTGTCGTTCTGCGTAATCACGTGTAACATACTGCATTTGACGTACGTACATCCTCTTACGGGAGACAGTGTTTATACCATTGCGGCTCGGATTCTCCTTCAGAGGAGCGCGGAAAATTTTTGCAAAAATCGGAGCAAAATTTGCAACAGCCGATAGAAAATTGGCAAAAATCCGGGAAAAATTGGCAAAAATTACGAAAAATTTTGAGTCCCAAAAAATTTTGGAAACATCCCACTGATGACCTTCGACCGAAACCTGAAGCACCCGCTATGCCTCTAGGACTTCAGCCCTCGTTCATGAATGCTAACGTATATAGCACCCTAATGCTTCTGGAACTCGGAACCCTTTGAAAACAACTGAAAAAGCATGAAGTACTTGCGCTGCACAACCAAACCACCTTATATAGACCATTCCTGAACAAAATTATTTGTACTTGTACATTTAGAGTACAAAATAATTAAATCATTGTATTAAGCATACCGAAAAAACCTTTATAAAGCTATTTTTGATACCATGTACCAAACTACTGAACACATATTATTTTCTGGAAATCGGGTTCATTGAACTTAGACCCAACGAAAACGTCTGAAAGGCAGAAGATACTCGTCCTGAACTCTAGATAACCACAACATAGTATTCAATATACCGGAAAACTAATATTCGCAATTCTTGAAGGTCTGTGCTCAATACTAACCAAAGATCTGAAAAAGATCCTGTATACTGAAAACCGGGTTCAGTGACCCTAAACCCGTTGAAAACCTATGAAAGATCATGAAACCATGCACCAGGGACTCTACATAAGCAAACCATTATATTCAACCTTAAGAAATACCTAATAGACCATTCTTGATCCCCTGCACGCAATACATAATCACACAAATAAAAACACACTACATTTTCGAAATTGGGTTCGTCGACCAAAAAACCACTGAAATACCAAAAAGGTATAAAATAGTCAAGCTGTACTCTAGATACCAAAACAATCCTATCCAGCGTACTTGATAACATAATACGCACTCATTGCAAGCTAATAACAAACAACAACACAATGAAATTGATAAAATCGCTATTTGTGGTAAAAGGTCGAAATCCCTATTCGGCCCACAGCGGCCCATTGAGTAGTTGTACAAAAAGTAGTGGTCAAAAAAGTTGTAAATCTCGATGAGTTGATTCTGCATTATTTTTTGATGCGAAGCCTGTGTCACGAGATATGGACTACGGAAAACTGTTACCCGTATGGCCAGAATTGGCATGTACCCCTTAACATGTTTTTGCCATTTTGACACGGCAGATGGGGTCGGAGCTGTTCGCGTTCAACTAAACGGCACATCGTTGACACTTTTGCTATCGAACAAAAAATTGTCTAAATCCGAAAATGACTTACGAATGACAGTGACAGGCAAAAAAGAAAATTTCACAATTTTCCCAATAGCGCCCTCAGAGGAAACTCTGTTCGCTTCGTGTCAAAAACAAATTTCGAACGGCAAGAAGCTTACGGCTGGTATATTACAACTGTCGAAATGAACATTAAAATTTAATGGGGCCAACAATACATAAAATATTTTTATACGCGAAAAACACAGCTAATTTTCAGAAGACCACCAAATTTTTAATACCCAATACCTAGTGTGACCCGTTGAATCAATAACTTTCCAATTTTGCATAAATTATTACAATTGACAGCAGTAAGTGTAAAACGCTGCGCATTTATTAGTCTACAATAATAATTGGTAAGTGATTGAAAGCAATAAAATATTCTCTCCAGCTGATGAGATTCGCAATTATTAAAACAAAAATTCCTAACAGCTTTATTCATTTTGCAAAACATCACAAGCTATGATTAATTCGAATAACTTTCCAACAGAAACAGAAAAATTATATATAAAAAACATCACCCAAAGTATCAAACAACAGGCAGTATTTATGGAGAGAACCGTAGAATGTGACATTAATTTGTTTTAATATGCACTATAAATAATTTGAGAGCATTACCTGAAATATTCGCACAATGTAGGCTAAGAACGACAAGGTCTTTATTTGCGCAGATAAGAAATCAGTATACACTTCCCGGTTAAAGTCAGACCTGCAAATAGTACCACAATAAAGACCCAAGACTGACAAATGTTTATTGGATAAAATGATTGATCATTCACACTAAATCCCGTCATATCTAAACAAACCACATACTGTACGCTACAAAGCACTGAGTTACATGAAATTAATGTTTTCATTAATGTAAGCTTAGCTATATAAATATTACGAAGGCTTAATAAATTTTTTCTAAGGTGTAGTATACGCTGACTCTTAAATGCTACGCAAGAGTGTCCTGGGAACGCCATGAGACTAAGGGTTACACATTCTAACACATAAACATTCATTAACACCCTCTAAAATATTATAGTGTTAGCAGAGCGCCACTGAAGAATGACATCAGTTTTACTTATTTAAAAAAAACACAATTTTATCTATATTTACGGGTATTACCACAATGAGTATCACTGGGGCAGGGAGGCTCTTTACCGCCCTCTTACGGTGCCAGACCCAGCACCCCCGCGGAACTTTTCAGCAGCTATGAGCAATGAAATTACAAAATTATGATGGAAAATCGACAAAAAGAAAAACTTCTGATTGTGGTCACCCCACCTCCGCCACATGAACCATCTACCCCAAATACCGACGGACTTTGGGCACCTATGACATACGGTCGGTCGAATCTGTCATCCATTACTATTGCCAACATTTCAACAGTTGTAATTAAATGAAATAAAAATTGCTACTAAAACACAATATTGGATTTGTATATACTGGCTCAAAGACATCCCTTTCACGTTCCTATATATACATGATGTAGTTGTAGTTTATTTATTATTCTTGTGTTATAAGGACTAGATGCTACGCTGCGACCGTTGCGTTGACATTTGCAGTTTAGTTGGAAAAGTATTAGAAAAAAAACTGGGGCTAGCTAACTAATTCGTGTATAGAATAAACGTTCTTAGATAATTTAAATAGTGCAGTCCCTAAAGTTAGATTTATAATTGCACTAGCAGTCAAATGATTACCAAGTATACTATAGTGGGCTTCCAGCCACCGTCACCAAGTGTAATTTTGCCCAATTTCGTATACGTAATTATGGTATTTCTGTCAAACCCTTCAAACTAACGCAGCAGCGACGGAGGAATTA